>VDFB02358003.1:0-26733 GCA_007258455.2 Sequoia sempervirens
TAAGCAAATCACCAGTCTTGGAGATATACTAGAATCTATCACCTTTTCTCATATCCCTCAGGAATGGAATAAGGTGGCCGATGGGTTGGCCAAATGGGCTTCTGAGAAGAATGAGACTTGGTTGGTGGACGAGTGGGATGGTTTATCGGAGGATCTCGCTTAGGATTTGGAGGGTTGGATCACAAAGGATATGATATGTTGCATAAATGCTTCTTGATCTCTTGTATGATGTTTCTTGGCCCTTTAACATTTTTTAAACAAATTCTCAGAGATCCAACCTGCAGCTTATGAATTTTTTCTTTCTTAATTTTTGAAAAATCTTTAGCATTTTTGTAAAAAGTCCACAAAGATCCAACCTGCAGCTTATGAATTTTTTCTTTCTTAATTTTTGAAGAGTCTTAACATTTTTTTAAAAAGTTCACAGAGATCCAACCTGCAACTTATGAATTTTTTCTTTCTTTCTTAATTTTTGAAGAATCTTTAACATTTTTAAAAAATGTTTACAGAGATCCAACCTGCAACTTATGTTTTTTTTCTTTCTTAATTTTTGAAGAATCTTTAACATTTTTTAAAAACGTTCATAGAGATCCAACCTATAGCTTATGAATTTTTTCTTTCTTAATTTTTGAAGAATCTTTAACATTTTTAAAAAATGTTCACAGAGATCCAACTTGCAATTTATGAATTTTTTCTATCTTTCTTAATTTTTGAAGAATCTTTAACATTTTTTTAAAAAGTTCACAGATCCAACTTTTTTTTTATCTTTCTTAATTTTTGAAAAATCTTTAACATTTTTTTTAAAATTTATAAAGATCCAACCTGCAAATTATGAATTTTTTCTTTCTTAATTTTTGAAGAATCTTTAACATTTTTTAAAAAAATTCACAAAGATCCTACTTGCAGCTTATGAATTTTTTCTATCTTTCTTAATTTTTGAAGAATCTTAAAAAAAAAATTAAAAATTCACAGAGATCCAACCTACAGCTTATGAATTTTTTCTTTCTTAATTTTTGAAGAATCTTTAACATTTTTAAAAAATGTTCACAGAGATCCAACTTGCAATTTATGCATTTTTTCTATCTTTCTTAATTTTTGAAGAATCTTTAACATTTTTTTAAAAAGTTCACAGATCCAACTTTTTTTTTATCTTTCTTAATTTTTGAAAAATCTTTAACATTTTTTTTAAAATTTATAAAGATCCAACCTGCAAATTATGAATTTTTTTCTTTCTTAATTTTTGAAGAATCTTTAACGAAATTTCCACAAAGATCCTACTTGCAGCTTATGAATTTTTTCTATCTTTCTTAATTTTTGAAGAATCTTAAAAAAAAAATTAAAAATTCACAGAGATCCAACCTACAGCTTATGAATTTTTTCTTTCTTAATTTTTGAAGAATCTTTAAAAAAAAATTAAAAATTCACAGAGATCCAACCTGCAACTTATGAATTTTTTCTAACTTTCTTAATTTTTGAAGAATCTTTAACATTTTTTAACAAAATTCACAGATCCAACTACAACTTATGATTTTTTTATTTCTTAATTTTTGAAAAATCTTAGACATTTAAAAAAAAAAAGTTGAGAGATCCAACCTGCAACTTATGAATTTTTTTATCTTTCTTATTTTTTGAAGAATCTTTAACATTTTTTAAAAACTTCACAAAGATCCAACCTGCAGCTTATGAATTTTTTCTTTCTTTATTTTTGAAGAATCTTCAACATTTTTTTAAACAGTTTACAAAATCCAACCTATAGCTTATGAATTTTTTCTTTTTTAATTTATGAAGAATCTTTAACATTTGTTTTTAAAAGTTCACAAAGATCCAACCTATGACTTTTTTCTATCTTTCTTAATTTTTGAAAAATATTTAACATTTTAAAAAAAAGTTCACAGAGATCCAACCTACAACTTATGAATTTTTTCTATCTTTCTTAATTTTTGAAGAATCTTTAACATTTTTAAAAAAGTTCACAGAGATCCAACCTACAACTTATGAACTTTTTCTATCTTTCTTAATTTTTGAAGAATCTTTAACATTTTTAAAAAAGTTCACAGAGATCCAACCTATAACTTATGAACTTTTTCTATCTTTCTTAATTTTTGAAGAATCTTTAACATTTTTTAAAAACTTTCACAAAGATCCAACCTGTAGCTTATGAATTTTTTCTTTCTTAATTTTTGAAGAAATCTTTAACATTTTTTTAAAAAGTTCACAGAGATCCAAGCTGCAGCTTATGCATTTTTTCTATCTTTCTTAATTTTTGAAGAATCTTTAACATTTTTTTTAAAAGTTCATAAAAATCCAACCTGCAACTTATGCATTTTTTCTATCTTTCTTAATTTTTGAAGAAATCTTTAACATTTTTTTAAAAAGTTCATAGAGATCCAACCTGCGACTTATGCATTTTTTTATCTTTCTTAATTTTTGAAGAATCTTTAACATTTTTTTAAAAATTTCACAAAGAGATCCAACCTACAGCTTATGGATTTTTCTTTCTTAATTGTTGAAGAATCTTTAACATTTAAAAAGTTCACAAAGATCCTGCAACTTATGGATTTTTTCAATTTTTCTTAATTTTTGAAGAATCTTTAACATTTTTTTAAAAAGTTCATAGAGATCCAACCTGCAACTTATGCATTTTTTTATCTTTCTTAATTTTTGAAGAATCTTTAACATTTTTTTAAAAATTTCACAAAGAGATCCAACCTGCAGCTTATGGATTTTTCTTTCTTAATTGTTGAAGAATCTTTAACATTTAAAAAGTTCACAAAGATCCTGCAACTTATGGATTTTCAATTTTTCTTAATTTTTGAAGAATCTTTAACATTTTTTAAAAAAGTTCACAGAGATCCAACCTACAGCTTATGAATTTTTTCTTTCTTAATTTTTAAAGAATCTTTAATATTTTTTAAAAAAGTTCACAAAGATTCAACCTGCAGCTTATAAATTTTTTATTTCTTAATTTTTTAAGAATTTTTAACATTTTTTTAAAAAAATTCAAGAGATCCTACCTGCAACTTATGAATTTTTTCTATCTTTCTTAATTTTTGAAGAATCTTTAACATTTTTATAAAAAATTCACAGAGATCCAACCTACAACTTATGCATTTTTTCTATTTTTTTAAATTTTTGAATAATCTTTAACATTTTTTTTTTAAATCACAGAGATCCAACCTGTAGCTTATGAATTTTTTCTTTCTTAATTTTTTAAGAATCTTTAACATTTTTTAAAAGAATTCATAGAGATCCTACCTACGAATTTTTCCTCTCTTTCTTAATTTTTTAAGAATCTTTAACATTTTTTTTTTAAATTCACAGAGATCCAACCTGTAGCTTATGAATTTTTTCTTTCTTTATTTTTGAAGAATCTTTTAACTTTTTTTTAAAAAATCACAGAGATCCAACCTGCAGCTTATGAATTTTGTCTATCTTTCTAAATTTTTGAAGAATCTTTAGTATTTTAAAAAAAAATTCACAGAGATCCAACTTGCAGCTTATGATTTTTTTTATCTTTCTTAATTTTTGAAGAACCTTTAACATTTTTTAAAATAATTCACAGAGATCCAACTTACAACTTATGAATTTTTTCTATCTTTCTTAATTTTTGAAGAAGATTTAACATTCTTTAAAAAGTTCACAAAGATCCAACCTGCAAGTTATGAATTTTTTCTTTCTTAATTTCTTAAGAATATTTAACATTTTCTTAAAAATGATCCAACCTGTAGCTTATGATTTTTTTCTATCTTTCTTAATTTTTGAAGAATCTTTAGCATTTTTTGAAAAAGTTTTATGATTTTTTTCTTTCTTATTTTTTGAAGAATCTTTAATATTTTTTTTTTAAATCATAGAGATCCAACATGTGTAGCTTACATTTTTTTTTCTTTCTTAATTTTTGAAGAATCTTTAACATTTTTTAAAAAATCCTTAGAGATCCAACTTGCAGCTTATGAATTTTTTTTTCTTAATTTTTAAAGAATCTTGAACATTTTTTAAAAAATCACAGAGATCCAACCTGCAACTTATGATTTTTTTCTTTCTTAATTTTTGAAGAATCTTTAAAAAAAAAATTTAAAAATTAAAAAGATCCACCCTTACACTTGCACCCATAGGAGGTTCAAGGGAGACATTGATAGGAATTAAAAGAAAAATCATCAATGAATTGTAACAATATGCAATTGGTTGTATAGACATATGCATTGTATAATATAAGTAGTTACATTGTCTTGTTGGATTTGTTTTTTGTAAACAATGAAATCCCTTTGAACAGTTTGTAGCAAGTTTGCATAAGTCAATTTTACATAAGAGCATTTATTTGTCTTTTTTGAAGCTCCTCTTTTGAAGACATTGAATGTCTATGAAGAAAAACAAAATGTTAATTAGATTGTTTTGAACAAGTAGTTTCAAGTTTGCATTAGTTAAAATAAAAAAGAGCTTCACAATGTCTTTATTGAAGGTCCTCTTTTCAAACCTTGTAATTTGCATGCAATGAAATACAATGTTGTTAGATGAGAAATCCATAAATTGTCAATATTTAAGGGTGTATGCAAGAAGTTGAGTACACTTTTTGGCCAAAAAGTGGAAGTGTTTTTCCTGATTTTAAAAATTTGTCACATTTGACCTTAAAATTTGAAGTACTTAGAGATGAAATCTTGAAAAAAGTCACTAATTATAAAATGTAGTACTCGAAGTCTAGTTTTCAAATATGTAATTTATTTCAATACCCAGGTGATAAAAATTGATTTTCAATAGGTGTTTCTAAAAACCACTGTTTAAAAGTCTTTTTTTTTACCATACCATGCATGTGTGTCATCCATATTTTGACCTAAATAATTATATTTTCTAAATCCTTTTAGGAAAAGATTTGTAACTCACCGAAACACGTTTTCGATATATTTTGTAATTTTTTATTGAATTTTTTTTTGTTAAATTTTTATTGGCCATATTTGATGTTTTGAAAAATCGTGTATGTCACGCATAAGATGACCTAAACTTATCATTTTTTGAATATTTTTTTTCAAATTGAAAATAATTGTCTGAATTACGTTTTGGTGCAATTCATTTTACAAAAAAATATTTTAATAATAAGTTATTAAAATACTAAAAAACTTTGATAATTCAAGTTTATGGACTAGTTTCATTAGAAATTAATTGAAAAATAGAAAAAATAATCAAATTATAAAAAAATTACATATTTGGAATGTGCACTGTCTCATCTATAATGGGTTTTAATTTCGTCAAAAAATTATGCAAAATAGGTCTTCAGACATATGTTGAAATTCATTATTTTCCTGTGGCATTGACATGACCTTCAAATTGTAGGTCAAACCAAGTCCAAATCTTACGTTCGGGTCCCCAAGCCATTTCCCAAACCGAAAAACAACCCAATAACTCAACCAAAAATTCATATTTTAAAAAATGGGATCTCGTTTTAAAATGGGATCATGTTTCATTAAAAAAAAAATTATGGTTCTACGAAGCATGATCCCGTTTTGTTTTGAAAAACGAGACCCCATTTTGAAAATTGCCAAAAACAGAGAATTTCCAAAAATGGAAAGTTTTCAAAAACAAGATCCCATTTTGAAAAATTGTCAAAAATGGAAATTTTTCAAAAATTGAAAGTTTCCAAAAATAAAAGGAATTTTTTTGAAAATTTGTAGCTTAGCAATTTATACACGCATAAATAAAGGAACCAAAATACCCCAAATTAATTGCAAAGTTTTTCCCCTCTATCTACCACTAGTTATTTGACCGATGTTTCCATAAAACAAAAAAAAAAGGGAATGAAAAAGACTAGCTTCATTAAAAGGGCTACCTCAACCTCTTAGAGACAAGGTGCTCTTTTTAGCCACTTGGAATGTCGTAAGTGTACTCCATGATGTCTTTCTTGCTTGTGCTCCCATCGTGGTTTCCATGATTCATGTTGTTGGTTGTTCTGTAGTATTTGTAAAACCCTTCTTCTAACTCCCCCACCATGGCCAATGCATGAATGACTTCACATAATTCATGGTGTTGGCTACTATGCATGAATGAATAATTTAGCTTAGAATTTGTTGATGCCAAAATTGTGGCGAAGGTTTATGGAATTAATTTTCATGGAGAGGAATGTGAGCAAGCAAAATGACATCGCTGCAACACAAAATTATAGCCGACAACATTCCTATACAAAATCAAGCACCAAGTGGAGTAGTGGCCAATAGCAAAAAACTTGAGGTGATCACAGGCATACTTTCTCTCTTCAACATCTTCGCTAGTTGCACACTCAACGAATACCACTCAACATACAAGACCCAAGGTGATTACAATAGTACTATGCAAATTAATTTGGGGCATCTACCACTCACAAAAACTATGGATAAATTACTTTTGGGCTAAAAACCACTCAATTGAAAAAAATCTCAAATTATAATAAAGAATATATATTAAGATCGATTGTCAAATACAATAGCATTGCCAATGAAAAGAGTGAGTGAAAAAACATTCAAATTGCATAAACTATGTTGTTTGTCTGCTAACTAATACATCCATATAATTCTATGGTAACAAACCACGTCTTCCTTCCCAACTTAAGCACCTACACAAAAAAAAAATGATTCAGATCTTAACTTACCTAGTTATGGTGGGGAGACAAATAGGACAAGGATGGAGATGGGGATCTTAGCATGTACGTACTTGAGAAATACTTTGGGGTTTTAAATTTAGAAAAATTGTCAAGCACTCACACATTTTTCATCCTTCCCCTTAGAAAGTCTTTAACATTTGTGTATGATTACCTATTTTTTAAAGTTTTGTCAATGTAAGATTTTTTTTTAATGCAAAGTTTTCTGTCAAAATTTAGATTGTTTTGGTTATTTGATATGAGTATTTATTTTGTCTAATAATTTAATTTGATATCTTTTAAATTTAGAATCAAGGGTTAAGGAATAACTCATTTGGGTATAAATTTACTCTCATTTTTTATTCATACATTTCTACAAGATTTGAATCTCAATGGATGTCAAGTAACATATCATATCTTCATCAATTGTGCACAACCAGTTGAACTATAATCCTTCAATTAAAAAATTATTTTTTTGAATTTTACGTAGGCTAACAAAAAAATTGCTAAGCCACATTAACTTTAAAATTATGGTGAAAAATGCATGAGGTTCATTTTGATAATTCATTTCCATTTAATGACCACTGCAAAATTGTTGTATTTTTTAGTAAATAATTTTAATTGAATTGAATTTTATTTACAAATAAAATATGGTTTGGTTTTAATTTTTAACTAGTTCTGTTGTATTAAATTAAATTTATAAGTATATAAATGATTTAATTTTACTAATTCTTTCAAATTGGTTGTTATGAATCAATTTGAATGTAAAATTGATTTTCTCGTGTGTTAGAGGGTAAACTCGAATTCATTTAAAATCATCTAAAACAATTAGAGAGTTGTCATCCATATTTTATTATCACATAAAAAGCACATCATAGAGCATCAACATTGCATCATCAACTTATATCATTTAATAACCTCACTTGAATGTGAGAATGAGTAAGACAAAAATGTGTTGTTTCAATATGCCTCTTAAGAGAAGAAAACATGGGCACTTCACCTAGAGCCAATTTATTCACATGAATTTTATATTTTAAAAGAACATATTACCTATCACTCATCCCTTTATCTTCATACCTTTGACATTGATTCCCTAGTATCTGTAATCCCTCCACATGAATTTGATAATTTAAAAGAACGTATTACTTATCATTAATCCCTTTACCTTCATACCTTATGACATGTATCCTTTCAAAGTTGATGATGCAAAGATACATTTACTTACTTGATGTGTTTATTTTATTTTATTTTTAATATTTAAAAAATACATTTTATTTTAGTATGTGTTTAAAATATTTTTTAATTTTATTAATATTATTTAAGTCTTTTCGTAAATTAAAAGTTCTCAGGTAAAACTTAAAATAATATTAAAAAAATTTCCTAGAAATTAAAAGACACTAGAGATCTTCATGGCACTTTCAAAAAAGGAGACATGACACCATATATATCAGAGCATAATTTATACTCATGTTGTAAAATTTTGTCATTTAATGTTAAGATGGAGGTTCATCAAACAAATATGGAAACGTGAAATTCAACATTTATTTGGAAATTTCTCCATCAACTTTGGAAAACATATGACCCTTGTTATGTCTTTCTTTTGGCCAAATGTTATTCAAAAATTTGTAGCTTAACAATTTATACACACTTAATAAAAGGAACCAAAATACCCCAAGTTAATTGCAAAGTTTTTCCCCTCTATCTGCCACTAGTTATTTGACCAATGTTTCCATAAAACAAAAAAAGGGAATGAAAAAGACCAGCTTCATTAAAAGGGCTACCTCAGCCTCTTAGAGACAAGGTGCTCTTTTTAGCCACTTGGAATGTCGTAAGTGTACTCCACGATGTCTTTCTTGCTTGTGCTCCCATCATGGTTTCCATGATTCATGTTGTTGGTTGTTCTATAGTATTTGCAAAACCCTTCTTCTATCTCCCCCACCATGGCCAACGCATGAATGACTTCACATAATTCATGGTGTTGGCTACTATGAATGAATGACTAATTTAGCTTAGAATTTGTTGATGCCAAAATTATGGCGAAGGTTTGTGGGATTAATTTTGATGGAGAAGAATGTGAGCGAGCAGAACGACATCGCTGCAACACAAAATTATAGCCGACAACATTCCTATAAAAAATCAAGCACCAAGTGGAGTAGCGGCCAATAGCAAAAAAATTGAGGTAATCACATACATATTTTCCCTCTTCAACATCTTGTCCAGCTGCACGCTCAACGAATACCACTCAACATACAAGACCCAAGGTGATTACAATAGTACTATGCAAATTAACTAGGGGCATATACCACTCACAAAAACTTTGGATAAATTACTTTTGGGCTAAAAACCACTCAATTGAAAAAAATCTCAAATTATAATAAAAAATATATATTAAGATCAATTGTCAAATACAATAGAATTGCCAATGAAAAGAGTGAGTGAAAAAAAAAATCAAATTGCATAAACTATGTTGTTTGTCTGCTAACTACTACATCCATATAATTCTATGGTAATGAACCACGTCTTCCTTCCCAACTTAAGCACCTACACAAAAACAGATATAAAAGAGATGGACCCAAAAAAAAATGATTCAGATCTTAACTTACCTAGTTATGGTGGCGAGAAAAATAGGATAAGGATGGATATGGGGATCTTAGCATGTACGTACTTGAGAAATGCTTTGGGGTTTTAAATTCAACAAAATTGTCAAGCGCTCACACATTTTTCATCCTTCCCCTTTGAAAGTCTTTAACATTTGTGTATGATTACCCATTTTTTAAAGTTTTGTCAATGTACGATTTTTTTTAATGCAAATTTTTATGTCAAAATTTAGATTGTTTTGGTTATTTGATGCTTAGTGTTTAATTTTGTCTAATAATTTGGTGATGTCTTTTAAGTTAGAATCAAGGATTGAGGAATAACTCATTTGGGTGTAAACTATTCTAATTGCTCATGCTTCTAGTCTAAATTAAAATATCATCTTCATCCATGTCAAACAAAGTTAATCTCAGACAGGTCTCAGAATCAGGATGAGAGTAAATGTGGGCCTTTGTTCAAGTATTCTCATTTGTGATGAGGAAATTGTTTGTTATTTTTTAAGGCAAATTATTTATAAATATCAGTTCAATTATCAGTTTTGGGGTGATTTAAAAGTATATAAATGATTTAATTTTACTAATTCTTTCAAATTGGTTGTTATGAATGAATTTGAATGTAAAATTGATTTTCTTGTCTGTTAGAGGGTAAAATCTAATTCATTTAAAATCATCTAAAACAATTAGAGAGTTGTCATCCATATTTTATTATCACATAAAAAACACATCATAGAGCATCAACATTGCATCATCAACTTATATCATTTAATAACCTCACTTGAATGTGAGAATAAGGAAAAAATGTGTTGCTTCAATATGCCTCTTAAGAGAAAAAACATGGTCACTTCACCTAGAGCCAACTTATTCACATGAATTTTATATTTTAAAAGAACACATTACCTATCACTCATCCCTTTATCTTCATACCTTTGACATTGATTCCCTACCTCCACATGAATTTGATATTTTAAAAGAACATATTACTTATCATTCATCCCTTTACCTTCATACCTTATGACATGTATCCTTTCAAAGTTGATGATGCAAAGATAAATTTACTTACTTGATGTGTTTATTTTATTTTATTTTTAATATTTAAAAAAATACATTTTATTTTAGCATGTGTTTAAAATATTTTTTAATTTTATTAATATTATTTAAGTTTTTTCTTAAATTAAAAGTTCTCAGGTACAACTTAAAATAATATTAAAAAAAATTCCTAGAAATTAAAAGACACTAGAGATCTTCATGGCACTTTCAAAAAAGGAGACATGACACCATATATATCAGAGCATAATTTATACTCATGCTGTAAAAAATTTTCATTTAATGTTAAGATGGAGGTTCATCAAACAAATATGGAAACGTGAAATTCAACATTTATTTGGAAATTTCTCCATCAACTTTGGAAAACATACGACCCTTGTTATGTCTTTTTTGTGGCCAAACATTATTCAAAAATTTGTAGCTTAGCAATTTATACACGCTTAATAAAAGGAACCAAAATACCCCAAGTTAATTGCAAAGTTTTTCCCCTCTATCTGCCACTAGTTATATTTGACCAATGTCTCCATAAAACAAAAAAAGGGAATGGAAAAAACCCTCTTCATTAAAAGGGCTACCTCAGCCTCTTGGAGACAAGGCGCTCTTTTTAGCCACTTGGAATGTCATAATTGTACTCCACATTGTCTTTTTTGATTGTGTTCCCACTGTGGTTTCCATGATTCATGTTATTGGTTGTTGTTCCATAGTATTTGGAGAACCCTTCTTCTATCTCCCCCACCATGGCCAACACATGAATGACTTCACATAATTCAAGTCGTTGGATATTATGCATGAATGACTAATTTAGCTCAGAATTTGTTGATGCCAAAATTGTGGCGAAGGTTTGTGGGATTAACTTTGATGGAGAAGAATGTGAGTGAGTAGAACGACATTGCTATAACACAAAATTATAGCCGACAAAATTCCTATAGAAAACCAAGCACCAAGTGGAGTAGCGACCAATAGCAAAAAACTTGAGGTAATCACAGACATACATTCCCTCTTCAACATCTTTTCCAGTTGTACGCTCAACGAATACCTCTCAACATACAAGACCCAAGGTGATTACAATAGTACTATGCAAATTAACTAGGGGCATATACCACTCACAAAAACTTTGGATAAATTACTTTTGGGATAAAAACCACTCAATTGAAAAAAATATCAAATTATAATAAAGAATATATATTAAGATCAAGTGTCAAATAAAATAGCATTGCCAATGAAATGAGTGAGTGAAAAAACATTCAAATTGCATAAACTATGTTGTTTGTCTTCTAACTACTACATCCATATAATTCTATGGTAACGAACCACATCTTCCTTCCCAACTTAAGCACCTACACAAAAAAAAAAATTAAAGAGATGGACCCAAAAAAAATGATTCAGATCTTAACTTACCTAGTTATGGTGGGGAGACAAATAGGACAAGGATGGAGATGGTGATCTTAGCATGTACGTACTTGAGAAATACTTCGGGGTTTTAAATTCAACAAAATTGTCAAGCACTCACACATTTTTCATCCTTCCCCTTTGAAAGTCTTTAACATTTGTGTATGATTACCCATTTTTTAAAGTTTTGTCAATGTAGGATTTTTTTTTAATGCAAAGTTTTATGTCAAAATTTAGATTGTTTTGGCTATTTGATATGAGTATTTATTTTGTCTAATAATTTAATTTGATATCTTTTAAATTTAGAATCAAGGATTAAGGAATAACTCATTTGGGTATAAATTTACTCTCATTTTTTATTCATACATTTCTATAAGATTTGAATCTCAATGGATGTCAAGTAACATATCATATCTTCATCAATTGTGCACAACCAATTGAACTATAATCGTTTGGTTAAAAAATTATTTTTTTGAATTTTAGGTAGGCTAACAAAAAAATTGCGAAGCCACATTAACTTTAAGATTATAGTGAAAAATGCATGAGGTTCATTTTGATCATTATTCTTCATTTAATGACCACTGCAAAATTGTTGTATTTTTTAGTAAATAATTTGAAATTAATCTAATTTTATTTACAAATAAAATATGGTTTGGTTTTAATTTTTAACTATTTATGTTGTTTTAAATTAAATTTATAAGTATATAAATGATTTAATTTTACTAATTATTTCAAATTGATTGTTATGAATCAATTTGAATGTAAAATTGATTTTCTCGTGTGTTAGAGGGTAAACTCTAATTCATTTCAAATCATCTAAAACAATTAGAGAGTTGTCATCCATATTTTATTATCACATAAAAAGCACATCATAGAGCATCAACATTGCATCATCAACTTATATCATTTAATAACCTCACTTG
The DNA here is from genome assembly GCA_007258455.2 of Sequoia sempervirens. NCBI lineage: Eukaryota > Viridiplantae > Streptophyta > Pinopsida > Cupressales > Cupressaceae > Sequoia > Sequoia sempervirens. The sequence continues at coordinate 12,546 of VDFB02358003.1, forward strand.
AATGTGAGAATGAGTAAGACAAAAATGTGTTGTTTCAATATGCCTCTTAAGAGAAGAAAACATGGGCACTTCACCTAGAGCCAATTTATTCACATGAATTTTATATTTTAAAAGAACATATTACCTATCACTCATCCCTTTATCTTCATACCTTTGACATTGATTCCCTAGTATCTGTAATCCCTCCACATGAATTTGATATTTTAAAAGAACATATTACTTATCATTCATCCCTTTACCTTCATACCTTATGACATGTATCCTTTCAAAGTTGATGATGCAAAGATACATTTACTTACTTGATGTGTTTATTTTATTTTATTTTTAATATTTAAAAAATACATTTTATTTTAGTATGTGTTTAAAATATTTTTTAATTTTATTAATATTATTTAAGTCTTTTCGTAAATTAAAAGTTCTCAGGTAAAACTTAAAATAATATTAAAAAAATTCACGGAAATTAAAGAGAGACTAGAAATCTTAAGTGACACTTTCAAAAGGAGACATGACACCCGTATATGTCGAACATAATTTAGCACTCATGCTATAAAATTTTGTCATTTTAATGTGTTGAGATGGGCTTCATCAAAATAAATATGCAAACATGGGGAATTCAACATTTATTTTGAGGGCTCTCAACAACTTTGGAAAACATATGACCCTTGTTATGTGTCTTTCTTTTGGCAAATTTTTTTAAAAATTTGTAGCTTAGCAATTTATACATGCTTAATAAAAGGAACCAAAATACCCCAAGTTAATTGCAAACTTTTTCCCCTCTATTTGCCACTAGTTATTTGACCGATGTTTCCATAAAACAAAAAAAAGGGGAATGAAAAAGACCCACTTCATTAAAAGGGCTACCTCAGCCTCTTAGAGACAAGGTGCTCTTTTTAGCCACTTGGAATGTCGTAAGTGTACTCCACGATGTCTTTCTATCTACCCCACCATGGCCAACGCATGAATGACTTCACATAATTCATGGTGTTGGCTACTATGCATGAATGACTAATTTAGCTCAGAACTTGTTGATGCCAAGATTGTGGCAAAGGTTTGTGGGATTAATTTTGATGGAGAAGAATGTGAGAAGAAGAACGACATCGCTGCAACACAAAATTATAGCCGACAACATTCTTATAAAAAAGCAAGCACCAAGTGGAGTAGTGGCCAATAGCTAAAAACTTGAGGTAATCATAGACATACTTTCCCTCTTCAAGATCTTGTCCAGTTGCACACTCAACGAATACCACTCAACATACAAGACCCAAGGTGATTACAATAGTACTATGCAAATTAACTAGGAGCATATACCACTCACAAAAACTTTGGATAAATTACTTTTGGGCTAAAAACCACTCAATTGAAAAAAATCTCAAATTATAATAAAAAATATATATTAAGATCAAGTGTCAAATACAATAGCATTTCCAATGAAAAGAGTGAGTGAAAAAAAAATTAAATTGCATAAACTATGTTGTTTGTATGCTAACTACTACATCCATATAATTCTATGGTAACAAACCATGTCTTCCTTCCCAACTTAAGCACCTACACAAAAATAAATATAAAAGAGATGGACCCAAAAAAAAATGATTCAAATCTTATAGTTATGGTGGGGAGACAAATAGGACAAGGATGGAGATGGGGATCTTAGCATGTACATAGTAGAGAAATGTTTCGGGGTTTTAAATTCAACAAAATTGTCAAGCGCTCACACATTTTTCATCCTTCCCCTTTGAAAGTCTTTAACATTTGTGTATGATTACCCATTTTTTAAAGTTTTGCCAATGTAGGATTTTTTTTTAATGCAGAGTTTTATGTCAAAATTTAGATTGTTTTGGTTATTTGATATGAGTATTTATTTTGTCTAATAATTTAATTTGATATCTTTTAAATTTAGAATCAAGTATTAAGGAATAACTCATTTGGGTATAAATTTACTCTCATTTTTTATTCATACATTTCTACAAGATTTGAATCTCAATGGATGTCAAGTAACATATCATATCTTCATAATTTGTGCACAACTAGTTGAACTATAATCCTTTGGTTAAATTTTTTTTTTTTGAGTTTTAGGTAGGCTAACAAAAAAATCGCTAAGCCACATTAACTTTAAGATTATAGTGAAAAATACATGAGGTTCATTTTGATCATTATTCTTCATTTGGGACCAGCACCAAAATTATTTGTAATTTTTAGTAAATAATTTGAATTGAATCTAATTTTATTTACAAATAAAATATGTTTTTTGAAGTTTTTAATTTTTACTAGTTATGTTGTTTAAATTAAATTTATAAGTATATAAATGATTTAATTTTACTAATTCTTTCAAATTGATTGTTATCAAGATCAATTTTGGCAGATGTAAATTGATTCTAGGTGTGTGTTAGAGGGAGTAAACTCTAATTCATTTCAAATAATCTAAAACAATTATAGAGTTCATCCATATTTTATTATCACATAAAGCATAGAGGCATCAACATTGCATCATCAGCTTATATCATTTAATAACCTCACTTGAATGTGAGAATGAGTAAGGAAAAAATGTGTTGTTTCAATATGCCTCTTAAGAAAAAACATGGGCACTTCACCTAGAGCCAACTTATTCACATGAATTTTATATTTTAAAAGAACATATTACCTATCACTCATCCCTTTATCTTCATACCTTTGACATTGATTCCCTAGTATAGATGTAATCCCTCCACATGAATTTGATATTTTAAACATATTACTTATCATTCATCCCTTTACCTTCATACCTTATGACATGTATCCTTTCAAATTTGATGATGCAAAGATACATTTACTTATTTGGTGTGTTTATTTTATTTTATTTTTAATATTTAAAAAATACATTTTATTTTAGTATGTGTTTAAAATATTTTTTAATTTTATTAATATTATTTAAGTCTTTTCGTAAATTAAAAGTTCTCAGGTAAAACTTAAAATAATATTAAAAAAATTTCCTAGAAATTAAAAGACACTAGAGATCTTCATGGCACTTTCAAAAAAGGAGACATGACACCATATATATCAGAGCATAATTTATACTCATGCTATAAAATTTTGTCATTTAATGTTAAGATGGAGGTTCATCAAACAAATATGGAAACGTGAAATTCAACATTTATTTGGAAATTTCTCCATCAACTTTGGAAAACATATGACCCTTGTTATGTCTTTCTTTTGGCCAAATGTTATTCAAAAATTTGTAGCTTAACAATTTATACACACTTAATAAAAGGAACCAAAATACCCCAAGTTAATTGCAAAGTTTTTCCCCTCTATCTGCCACTAGTTATTTGACCAATGTTTCCATAAAACAAAAAAAGGGAATGAAAAAGACCAGCTTCATTAAAAGGGCTACCTCAGCCTCTTAGAGACAAGGTGCTCTTTTTAGCCACTTGGAATGTCGTAAGTGTACTCCACGATGTCTTTCTTGCTTGTGCTCCCATCATGGTTTCCATGATTCATGTTGTTGGTTGTTCTATAGTATTTGCAAAACCCTTCTTCTATCTCCCCCACCATGGCCAACGCATGAATGACTTCACATAATTCATGGTGTTGGCTACTATGAATGAATGACTAATTTAGCTTAGAATTTGTTGATGCCAAAATTATGGCGAAGGTTTGTGGGATTAATTTTGATGGAGAAGAATGTGAGCGAGCAGAACGACATCGCTGCAACACAAAATTATAGCCGACAACATTCCTATAAAAAATCAAGCACCAAGTGGAGTAGCGGCCAATAGCAAAAAAATTGAGGTAATCACATACATATTTTCCCTCTTCAACATCTTGTCCAGCTGCACGCTCAACGAATACCACTCAACATACAAGACCCAAGGTGATTACAATAGTACTATGCAAATTAACTAGGGGCATATACCACTCACAAAAACTTTGGATAAATTACTTTTGGGCTAAAAACCACTCAATTGAAAAAAATCTCAAATTATAATAAAGAATATATATTAAGATCAATTGTCAAATACAATAGCATTGCCAATGAAAAGAGTGAGTGAAAAAAAAATCAAATTGCATAAACTATGTTGTTTGTCTGCTAACTACTACATCCATATAATTCTATGGTAATGAACCACGTCTTCATTCCCAACTTAAGCACCTACACAAAAACAGATATAAAAGAGATGGACCCAAAAAAAAATGATTCAGATCTTAACTTACCTAGTTATGGTGGCGAGAAAAATAGGATAAGGATGGATATGGGGATCTTAGCATGTACGTACTTGAAAAATGCTTCGGGGTTTTAAATTCAACAAAAATTTCAAGCGCTCACACATTTTTCATCCTTCCCCTTTGAAATTATTTAACATTTGTGTATGATTACCCATTTTTTAAAGTTTTGTCAATGTAGGATTTTTTTTAATGCAGAGTTTTATGTGAAAATTTAGATTGTTTTGGTTATTTGATATGAGTATTTAATTTGTCTAATAATTTAATTTGATATCTTTTAAATTAGAATCAAGGATTAAGGAATAACTCATTTGGGTATAAATTTACTCTCATTTTTTTTTCATACATTTCTACAAGATTTGAATCTTAATGGATGTCAAGTAACATATCATATCTTCATCACATGTGCACAACCAGTTGAACTATAATCCTTCGGTTAAAATTTTTTTTTTTTGAGTTATAGGTAGGCTAACAAAAAAATTGCTAAGCCACATTAACTTTAAGATTATAGTGAAAAATGCATGAGGTTCATTTTGATAATTATTCTTCATTTAATGACCACTACAAAATTGTTGTATTTTTTAGTAAATAATTTGAATTGAATCTAATTTTATTTACAAATAAAATATGGTTTGGTTTTAATTTTTAACTAGTTTTGTTGTTTTAAATTAAATTTATAAGTATATAAATGATTTAATTTTACTAATTCTTTCAAATTGGTTGTTATGAATCAATTTGAATGTAAAATTGATTTTCTCGTGTGTTAGAGGGTAAACTCTAATTCATTTCAAATCATCTAAAACAATTAGAGAGTTGTCATCCATATTTTATTATCACATAAAAAACACATCATAGAGCATCAACATTGCATCATCAACTTATATCATTTAATAACCTCACTTGATTGTGAGAATGAGTAAGCCAAAATTTGTTGTTTCAATATGCCTCTTTAGAGAAAAAAAACATGGGCACTTCACCTAGAGCCAACTTATTCACATGAATTTTATATTTTAAAAGAACATAATACCTATCACTCATCCCTTTACCTTCATACCTTTGACATTGATTCCTTGGTATTTGTAATCCCTTCACATGAATTTTATATTTTAAATGAACATATTACTTATCATTCATCCCTTTACCTTCATACCTTATGACATGTATCCTTTCAAAGTTTATGATGCAAAGATACATTTACTTACTTGGTTTGGTTGTATGAGATATGATGTACTCCTAATACCTAATCCTCAACAATGGTATAGCTTGTGAAGTGTCCCTAATCCTTGATCTCCAACATTCTTAAAACCCAAAAACTCCCCAATTTTACAATATTCACTCCCATCTACCTCCCTACACAACCCAAGCCACTAGTAATGACTAGATTTGATTTTGCAACCATAGTAGAAAAAATAATTAGGGGAAAATTTTGATAAACCAATGAGAAAAATCAAGAGAAACTTGGAAAAAATAGGGAAAAAATCTAGAAAATCTTGAGAAACTATTTTTTAAAATTTAAGGGCATTGCCATAGCATAGAGATAAAGAGTGCAAAAAAAATAGAGAGTTTAACACATGAATTGTAGAAAATGTGATTTCTTTGTTTATATTTATATCACTGATTACATTGCATTGTACAAATCATACTTCATAGTGCATAAATAATAATTAGATGGCTATAGTTGATAAAACTTCAAATAATATATAGTTTGTACAAATTAAACCTATAAACTAAGTACAAAGTTCCAAAAAATCAAATGTAGCCAATGAATCTTGGTACTACAAATAGAGCTATGTTAAAGGGATGCATGTATTGATGATGAAGCTCCTAGTTCAAAGCTTCTCCCAAGTCGTTCAACTTCATGATATCCAAGTTGGTCTCTAGAATCTCAAAATCCTTAGGCTCAAGAAATTCATTAAATAAACAGTATTTTTTTGTTAAGTAGACATCATAGATTATAAAATGGGAATCAACTAGTTAATATTTGTGATTTAACAATACTTGTAATTTTTAGAAAAATGTCAAAGATAATTATATGAAGAGTGTGAAAGGGAAGTTATATGACAAAGCAAGCAATTGCAAAGTTCAACTTAATAATGTTTGGATCAAATAGCTCAAGATGGAGTAATAGAAAATGCTTTTGAAACAAAATATTAAGTCTCAAAAGACATGATATTGAAATGTTTTCATTAATAACTATTTTAGCAGATTTGTAAAAGAGTAAAGAGTTAAATATTTTTCCATTAGATAATAAATACCTACACTGGTAAGTGCAAAAATATGGGGGGCCAAAAAGGGGAGACAGAGGTGAGCCACTTTTTTTTGAAAGCAGGAAATATAACAGGACATGAAATTGAGAATAGTTACCTTGCGAAAATTTTGGAGATGCAACAAAAACAAAGAGTTGTGGTCTTTCAAGTCCAACCTAATTTATTTATGAAAATGTAAGCAGAGATTGAGGGTTCAAAGAGGACTGGTGTTTTTGTCAAAAAAATACTTATAACAACTTTTATGGGTCCCCTAACCTGATGAACTTTTTTGTATTTTTAAAATCATGGTGAGAAAATTAGCTATGTGGTTTATGTGATTTTTTGATAATTTTTAAGAATATTTAATTTTTACTATTTCAAAGTAGGAAACTTCAAAACAAATTTTGGGCTGTGTGCTACCTATAAATTTGGGAAATATTGAAATTTTTATTTATTTTTAACAAAGTGTGGAATGGATTCTATTTTCTAAAATGTAATTTATTTGAAATTCAGAAACGATTTAATTTATAATGAAAAAAACACTAAACACTATTTTTCTAAAATAAAGAGACACAAACAAAAGAAATTATAGATCAAAGGCTTAACATTGTCAAAAAGTGAAAAAATTACATTGTTAGATAGCTAAGAGAGAGCCTAACATTACCTAGGTGTTCAACTTGTTCGACATTGAAACATGTGCAATCATGATGGTGAGCACAAACCCGATTATGTGAAATATTGTAGAATTTATAAAAACACATCTTTGGAAGTTGGGAAGGCCTTCCAATCCTTTGGGTTAGTATTCCAAGGAAAATACCAAGCCCAAGGCTTAGGGATTCCCAAAGAAAGATATAACATGAGCACATTTTTTTTATTTTTTATTTTTGGTAACTCAGAGGTATCACTGTATACACCTAAAAACGGTCATGGAATTTAATTAATTAAATACTAGTTATTTAATTGATATTCGACTAAGTATAAATAAATTCTCAATTTATTTATATTGTTCATATTCTAAATTCTCCAAATCTAAAATCATATTCTTCTAAATTAATTAAATAAACAAATTTCCATAAGCTTGTTTTATTTAATCATCCTTACTAAATCCAATTAGGAATTAGAGCACATTTCTACAACTTTTTGTGCCACCTCACCAAGGTCACATGAAAATAAATAACTCTAATTTTTAATTAGAATTATCTTCAACTCATTTTAAAAATCACATGGCTCATTTCCTCCCACACTTCCACTAATTTTTTAGCACATGACTTATTCTTCCCACCCTTCCACTAATTTTGGAGCACATGACTTATTCTTCCCACACTTCCACCAATTTTGGAATCACATGGTCTTCTCTTCTCACAGTTGAATCTTCCATCCAAATGGCATGTTTCCCATTGGTCAAGAGATTCTCCCATCCAAATGGCATGTTGTCTTTGGTCAAGGGGACAACATCTTGATTCTCTTCATCTTCACCATCCATCTTTCTTATTCAAATCTAGACCATTGATTATTGCCACCTCACTATATGCTTGGAAAAGGCTATAAATACAACCCTTGGGCATTGTATTTTGCATCCACATTTGAAGTAAAGTTATCATGCAGGTTTATCATTGGAGGTTGGAGCATTTTGGATTCTTATAGCTAGTCTTTACATCATGTTTTGCTTTACATTTGCATCTTAGTTTTAAATCTTGCATCATAGTTGTATTTTATCATCCATCTTGCATCATAGTTTCATTTTAGATTAGTTCATTTTAAGTTTGCATTTGAGCATATTTAGAATCATGCATAGATCATTCTAGTTCAATACCAGCATCCACCTCCACTTGTTTGTTTATCCTCACCATCATCCTCCACTCATCATAACATTCATCATCATTTTTTGCATATAGTGTCATGTAGGCATTAGATTGGCTTGCATGTTGAATACTAATATCATTTCTTAAGTTCCATTCTAATAGCCTTTGTGCACATAGAAATCTGAGGGCCAAAAAGATTAAAAAGAATCATTTAAGAATAGAGGACAATGAGACATTTCTTGAAAGATTTAGTTTGTTGCAAATTATAATAGCTTCTTTTCTTTGAATCTTTAATGTAAATCATTTCATTAAGGTTTGTGTTGATACTAACTTTACACATTTCACACACACACACACAAAATGGTGCCCACTATGGGGCCTTGCCCCATTTATTATTAACATGCTGGAAATTTATGTTCACTGATTGAGGCATTAGTTTTAGACTTTGCACCATTTTGGTGCCTCTTACTGGATTTTGACACCTCTTGTGCCTATTTACAGACCTTTATTGGTCTCTGTTTGCTTTTCTTTGCTCATTTTGTGGCACCTTTTGCATTTTGGCACCTCAATCTTTATTTTGGAATAACCTTTTGCTTCAGGATTGGTACTTTGTCTTTGTTTAAGCACTTTTTATGAGGTCAATCTTAAAGATGGACATGTATCTTGGTCATCTGAGGTCTTTTGAGACTTTTTTAAAATGGGTAGAACTTTATAAGCTATGAAATGGTGTAGGTGTTTCTCAAATTTTGTCTATGTTTTAATTTTACACATTTTATTGTGGCACCTTTTGTAGTTTCCCTATTTTTCACTAAATCTGAAGGATAATACTTTATGTTGTTTTGAGGGTTTCCCAAATTCACTATCAAAGACATTCTTATCAAACTACTAACATATTGTAGGGGTTGGAAGTGATTTACTTGCTTCCTTTTGATTAAGATAAGAACATAGCTTAATTAAAAGGTTAATGAACACCATGTTTCCTTTTGATTAAGTTAGGAACATAGATTAATTAAAGGGCTAATGAACCTCATGTCTTTTGTGATGGATGGTAGGCATATGCTCTCCCCTTAACTAGGTGACCAAAAAGCTAGACCCATTCACTTTTAGAGTGCGAGTGTGAGTTGAGTATATCACATGTGTTCTCTCTTTATTCATGTGGAATAAAGATTGATCGAACTATGGGTATACTTGCTTTATTCTATTTATCTTAGAGGGTCTGCCTTGTGGGAAAAATTAATCACCCAAGAGAACAACCCAACCGGTAACACGCTAAAGCCAAGCGCATTTCCAACCGGTATATAAGTGTGGATACTAGAACAAAGGCCAATATCACAAGGTTGGTTTTGATGAGAAGGGCAGCAATGGTCTCTCGTCGCATGGATCAACCCCCACAAATGAAAATTCCTTACTAAAACCCTTGTTGTAGTTTGGCCAAAACCTTTATCTATTCTTTGGTGTAGCAACGGTCATTGTGAAGGCATCCACATTCTCACAATTTTTAGTAGAGATGAAAAATATGTCATGGGAGATTCTTGGGTATTAGTGCTTGGCTGCCCCGAGAAGTGAGTATCATGGAGGGGAGCCAGTGGGGTCAAGCATCTAGTCATCTGCTAAGAATAAGTGTGGTTGTGGTAAAACCCATGTGGAATTTAAAAGAACACAATCTTTCACAACCTTAGGAGTGTACATTGCTTGATGTGTCTTTATCAAAGTGTTTTCAAAACAAACAAAAGTTCACATATCAAAAGTGAAAACCCTGACTTAGAATTGCATTTAGTGAAACCACTAAGTCTCCCATTGAAAAATTAGGAAAACCAAGCAAATTTTCAAAGAAACTTTCAAAAATTCAAGTCTGAACTTGTTCTAGCGCCTTCTATCTCTATTTGGCTCCTTTTGCACATTATGTGGCACCTTTTGTCTATGTTTTGGTGCCTTTTGCAGAACACAAAATAGTGACCTAGGTTCATCTCTTGTTTGAAAATCAGTCTCATCTTGGGAATCCTTAGAAGTATCCAACCAATCCTTAGGTAAAATAGAGTTTGAACATGTGTGTTACCAAATTATTTCACAAAATATCAAAATTCAGAAACCAAAGTCCAAACCTCTTAGTCCAAAAGAACACCAAAAACATCTATCAACACTTTACAAATTTAGAGAGAGGTTGACCTTCAATTTCTACAAAAGATCTTGCAAGAACAATCCTGAATCATACATCTTTTACTATTGTCAAAATCCAAGACTTTTCCAAAGATTTGAGTACCTCGTTTAAGAAGAAAACTTCCCTCCAGTTTCATAATTTGAAGCAAAATTTTGAAATTTTCTCAAGTCCAAGATCATTCCTTAGATACCTTAGAAGTCTAAACTTGTTAAAAATGACCTCTACAAGTGGAATTTTCCAACCTAAACCAAGATTTAACATCAAAAAGTACCAACATCATCAAATTTATCATACCTTTGATTATTAAGCCTAGTTTCATCATCAAGATTTATTATCTTCTCATCAATGTAAACTTAAGCTACATAGCCAACCAAAATTAGTCTCCATTAGAATTTGTCATTCTATTCGACTTAGTTGTATCCTTTGGTTCTTCTAAAACTCTAGATCAAGTTTAATCTAAACTATAACACTTGTATGCCCATTCAAACAAGGTTACAAAAGACAAAACTCAAGGAAAAAGGACTGAAAAATTAAAAACAATGAAGAGCCAAACATTGAAATTCCAACCATTGAAACTCTTAACATTGAAATTCCAACCATTGAAACTCTGATCATTGAGACTCTAAACACTGAAACTCAAAATAGTGAAACACAAAACACCATGGTGGTTGAGGCTAAAGAGAATCCTTTTCATGGACTCAACAACATTGATGGGGAAGAAATAACTAAAGAAGATATCCAACATGCTGAACAAGACCCCAATTTCCACAAGTGTTTGGAAAATATTTTTGAAAGAAATGGGGAAAAATACCTCCTTATGCTAGCCAAACAAGGTGCCAAATTTCCAGAAGACTTTGATGTGAATCAATTGAAAGTGCCACCCAAAAAGCTCGAAAACCATCATATAAATAATTGGTTGCTTTTAACTCATCAAATAAAACTCTTCAACAAAAATTTGTGGATATGCAAGGGAAATAACCAATAAGGATATTATTTGTTTTAGACATCTATTCTTATCCATCTTAACAAAAATATAGACACATGAAACCTTCTCTCCACCAACAACTACATCATCCAAGTTCACCTTTGAATTCTTGAAAAGCTAAATGAGAAGCCCAAATCTCAGTCCTCAAACAAAAATTATATTGAACAATCTTGCCATGTCATGCATCTAGCTTCATCTCCCATAAGTCAAAATAAATTTTAGGATTCTTTCACCCAAGTTAACAATTCCATCCAACCACCTTCTTCTATCATATCTTCTACATCCAATGATTCATGTCAATATCTCAGTCCAAACCATGCTAGCATAGACTCCCTTATGCATCAAGATCAAAGCATTCTTTTCACTCCATCCAATGATACAAAAAATCCACAAGTTCTTCCAATCTTTGACCAAGACCCCATCTCTCAAGAATTCTATGATGATCCCCTCCTTTCACTTTTCATCCACAAGGATTTCCTTCGATCTCAAGAGAAAATTATCCTTCCCAATCCTCCTTCCACTCCATCTGATGAATCCATTCCATCTCAAAAATTCCATTGCATCCCGTATACGATAATTCTTCCATCCTATCTAATGATGTCCTACCATTGATGATCAAGATATACTTTCTATAGAATCTCATGATTCCCTCATCAAGATCAAGATAAGCTTCCCATCTTAGGATATCCCTTCATTTCATGAGGATGTTCATCCTTCTCAAGATCAATATATTCCTTTCACACCACTACATGATGATTCTACACCTAATAAAGAGCAAGCTATTGTATCTCTTACACCTCATGATCCTTTTCCAAGTCAAGATCAAAGTACTCCATCACCCCCATGTCAAGATCCTATCACACCTATACAAGCATCCATATGAACCCTACACCTACAAATTGATCCTTCTACCTTTATCTCGCTTCGCTTTACTTCAACATCTCTTATCCTTTCATCCATATCATACCCTCCCCAAAATGGACTTGCATCTTTTTTCACAAACAATACCTATCCCATTGGTAAACAAATGTGTCGAAGTATGAACTACAAAGGAAAAGGATTAGGCCTTCATGAACAAGGTATCCTAGAACCCCTTTATGTCCAACAAAATCCATATTATCACGGCCTTGGTTATACACCTAAGTTTCCTAGTTCATCAAACCTACCATCTATCCTAGGTCCTTATCCTAATCCACCAAACCTTCCATCTATCCTAGGTCCTCATCCTAATCCACCAAACCTTCCATCTATCCTAGGTCCATATCCTATTCCTCAATAACACAAAGGCACACATCGTTGATTCCCTTTCAAAATTCTACCTCCAACAACTCATCCATGATACCTCCATACAATTCATCTTCATCCATCTCTCCTATTTCTCTTGGAAGCAATTTGGGTGTCAAATGTCAAAAGCTTCCATATCAAAATCCACATGTGTCAAAGGATCAACATGTCTCCTCGAAGAGGCATGCAAAAATAAAATAAAAGTTGATCCAAAATCAAAGGAAAAATGAAAAAGGCCAAAAAGGCCCATCAAAGAAAAAAGAAAAAATTTCAAGACCACAAAGGTCCATAAATCAAAAGGAAATTTCAAAAGGCCACAAAGGCCCATCAAAGCAAAAGGAAAAATTCCTAAGATCGCAAAGGTCCATAAAGAAAAAATAAAAATATCAAAGGCCACAAAGGCCCACAAAGCAAATATCAAAGTCAAAAATCATGTGGATTCCTAAAATTCTCATAGAAGCAATGAAATCTAAATTGGCATCCAAATCTACTAATCCAAAAGCTTCCTCCACTCTTCCATCCAAAAACCTATCACCTTCCAAATTCATTTTTCCTCCATCACTCCACCACCCTTCAAGGTGTGTGCAATTTTGACCTTGCAATCCTTTCCATCTATCCATCAGCAAGCCTTCCCCCCTCTTATCCATTATTCTCCTTTAATCCAAACCTTTGGATAAGTCCTTAGTTCTTCCATCATACCTTTGATAGGCCAACATTTATGAGTCTAATTCCCATGGCCATGGTTTATTAAAGGGATATTTGGTTATAAAACTTGATGCTTAAGTCCTTCCTCCATCTCCCTATCATCCATATCCTATTTTCCATATTCCTCTTGCACTCTACACTTGGGGGGAAAGTTTCATCCATCTTATCATTCCTTACATTTCCACCTTTGATCTTGACAAGGTTAAGTATCTCCTTGAACATTATATATCTTATCCTATACGCTTTACCCATATCTTCCATACCATATCTTTCATCTTATCCATATTCCATCATTCTTACTAGATACATCCTTTCTTCTCATCCGTGGTCTTGATGAGGAATAGGGGAAAAATACTTGGGCCTTGTGTCTGTATCTTATCTAGTTGATCTTGATCATCCCATTCATTATCCTTATCCTTGCTTTCTTCCATTCCATATCTCCTAGCTTATCAAAATCCATGTCATCATGTCCCTTTGTAACCTTGAATTTTATCATGCAAATCATATTTGAGTCTAGCTGTAAAAAATTATCCAATCCTCATATCTTTTGTCAATTAATCATCAAAAATCATCAATCTTATCATCATCATGCCTTATGGAATCAATCATTATCATCTTTCGACAAGAGATACGTTGCTTGTGTGACATGTTTTACAATGAATCTTTCATTTTGATCTATCATTTATCCATGGTTGCATTACCTCTTTTGTGGGGCATCGTGTTCCTTCAACCAGTCATATCATATCATTCCATCTTAAATATCCTCGGTGAAATACAAAAAGAAAGAAAATCAAAAGATCATAAAATCATA
>VDFB02358004.1:0-133621 GCA_007258455.2 Sequoia sempervirens
AAGCTTCCAAATTTAGCAGGATTCGTGCCTACGGCTGGCGGAGGGCTATTTTGTTTTTTATCCTGCTAGTTGCGCGATTTCCGTGTTTGCGGTGGATTTGTCGACGATCGCCATTTCTTGCAGCGCAAGGAATCATTTTTTTCATTTTTACTTTCTTCCTTCCTTCCTTCTGGCTTTAAACAAGGCTGCGTTTAAAAGCACGGCTTGTTTTCTGAAGATTTTCGCTCTTTCATGACTGCGACAGCCGGGGAAAGCGTAGCAGGCGAAGAAATCGTTCAAAGGTATTGAAGAAATGAAAAGGCGTTGAATGCTTTGATTTTCTTTTATTTAGGAAGGGTTTCGTTATGAAAAGCATATTTTGGCTATCACTGACATTGTTTTCGCGTTTCACAGTCGGAAGAGGATGAGTTGCAATGGATGTAGAGTGCTGCGGAAAGGTTGCAGCGATACTTGCATTCTTCGGCCTTGTTTGCAGTGGATAGAATCGGCTGAGGCGCAGGGTCATGCCACGGTGTTTGTGGCCAAGTTCTTTGGACGTGCGGGGCTCATGTCGTTTATCAGTGCCGTGCCGGAAAATCAGAGACCTGGTGAGACACATTTTCTGGTTCAATCTCTTTGATTACGAAATAGTTAAGCGTAGCTGAATGAGCAGCTTTAAATGCTTAGAACAAGGATGTCTGTTTTAATAATAATCAGCTATTAGGGATAGATTTTCCTATTGACTTCCTTGTATTTAATAGCCAAATGGTCTGCTCGTAGAAACTTATGTCCTGGATGAATAATTGTGTAAATGCAATGCTTTGACCTGGTATTTAAAAGATTTAGGTGATAAATGCTGTGTTTTGAGGTTTGTGGTGGTTAAAATGTAAATTTCCCCGATGCCATGGTATTTGATGTGGCTTTAAACGCTGTATTGTTTCCCTTCTGTACGCTA
The DNA here is from genome assembly GCA_007258455.2 of Sequoia sempervirens. Taxonomy (NCBI): domain Eukaryota; kingdom Viridiplantae; phylum Streptophyta; class Pinopsida; order Cupressales; family Cupressaceae; genus Sequoia; species Sequoia sempervirens. The sequence goes on from VDFB02358004.1 coordinate 935, forward strand.
CTTTGCGCTCTTTGTTTAAATGATTATAAAAACCCATGTACTCGAGATTTTTTGGGGTTATAAATCCAGTTGTTTAAACTTAAAAGCTTATTTGTGATTCTTGTTAAAAATCTCTCTACTTTTATTGAATGATGGTAAAAAACCCCGGCTAATTCGCTCATCGTTAGGGATAATGTGAGTTTTCGGAGAATGTTTGCATTTTAAGGAAATGAAAAATAACTTATTTATGTTTCACAGTATCGATATTGGAACGGAAGATGCTTTGGTTCTTTGTGCGAAGATTGTAATCGTTTGTACATTTCGCTTTTTAAGATAATAGTGATATGAAATTGCTTTCTGATTTCTCTGCCGCTTGAATTGTGTGGTTTGCAGCCCTTTTCCAGTCGCTTCTGTACGAATCGTGCGGAAGAACGGTGAACCCTGTGCATGGCGCGGTGGGGTTATTATGGAGCGGAAACTGGCAAGTTTGTCAGGCGGCTGTGGATACTGTTCTCAAGGGAGGAACTCTGCGTCCTCCTCAGTCCTCTGGAGTAATTGCAACGTGCTCCACACGGCCTTCATCATTGAACAACAATTTTCAGCGAAACAATAGACAGCAATTAATAAGGCCAGCGGAGGAAGATTACAAGTCTGGCCCAGATCTCACAGTCCATCGAGGAAACTCTCACTCAAACTACTGCATTCCACAACAGCCGCAGCCATGGACGACTTTCAAGATCAAAGCCGAGCCCTTCGAGCCGACAAATGAACTATCCCTAGCGAAAATTCATCACCCTCCGCCGTCAGAAGTGGCAGCGCGCAGGGTTCGACCGCGGGTTGACGTCAACGAAGCAAGCTCAAACTTCTCAAACTTCACAAATTTCTCGGCCTCGGAAATCAAATTCCTGGGAGAATTTCAGCCGGAAGTGTTAGAAATAAAGGCTAATCTGGACCTGACATTGAATTGCGACCATTCCTTCAAAACCAGGGTTTCGAGCCCCTCCATTGTTTCCGTCAACTCTGAAGGATCGGTTACTAGCCTTGAGAGCGGCAGTCTAAACCCTAAAATCTCCTCCGTCGCTACTGAGCACAAGGTTCTGGATCTTTTCCCTTAACTTCAGCCATGAAAATCACAATCCGGGTGCCGTTTCTAAGGGGAAAAAGAAAAATTCACGGATTTTGAATGGAGATACGTACATTGTACGTATTCCATTATTCATTCGTAGTTAAGGTTTTCTTGACTATCGTCGAGCTGCGGTCTTCTTGGGATGGGAAGAAAAAAAGTTCATTTAAATTTTGTCTTCTTTATCTGTTTCAGGCATGCCCCGCGGAAGAATATTCAGAGAATATGTATACCAATCGGTTTCTAATCCAATACTGCGGAAACTGTTGTTGCATGAAGCAGACATGGAATAAATTGTATTTACAGTAGTGCAGCATATAAGTTACAAGTTGATATTAACCCTTACTTTCGATTGTCTCCTGTTTTTCTTGTATGCTCATTTGTAATGCTATGCTATGTAATCTTGCAATCGAAGAGCGTGTAAAGTTATTTTGTGGTCTCTGTCATTTAGCGCAAAGAAGCGTGTAGAAAAAAAAACTCGGTTGCACTTTACCCTTTGCTGGCCCTTGTGGGCAGTGGAGGGGCAACAAGACGAAGAAAAGAAAAGGATAGGAAATGCTGTGGGCGCCGAGGGATTTGAGATCGCCTCGTCAACAACATGTGGAGGGTGGGGCCGGGTGCGCTCGGCGGGGGCAAAGGGCACTTGCCGACACGGAGTTTCCGGAGTAAAGAAGAAAATAGAGGGGGACCCACTCGCCATACCCGGACGGCTGCACAGTATCGCTCCGCCGCGTCTCTCTGCACGCGCACGTCACTTCGCCGCACCTTTCTAACTTTTCTAAATAGCCGTAAACGCATAAAATGCTAAACAAATAAGGCCATCTAATAAATTACTTTTTTAAGTACACGTGTGACGTACGCCTAAAGTTTTTAAATTAGCGGCGGGATACTTGTCTGGGTTCATCTTCAAAAGTCCCATCCTTCGGAATGCAAAGCGACAAACCGTAGGAAATAAAGATTTCTTTGTATTATTCAATTTTAGATGGGTCCCACTTTGTCTGGGGGCGACGGTGGTGTGGTTGCGTGTTGTGTTTTGAGCGTGGAAGATACAATGCATCATGGTCACTCCAAATTTTAGGGAGGTTGCAAGGGCATTAGGGAATCTCGCAACTTGGAAACTTCGCTGTTATGATGACGACGGCGGCGACCACTTTTAACGTAATTTAGACAGTTGACGTACGACCCGCTCCGTCCGGTAACTTTTTAAAATAAAAGATCTGCTCAACATTGCCTCCTCATCATTTACCTTCAAGCAACCGGTAAGGCTCAAGATATTGATGGGCTGCACGCTGAATTCTTAAAATGGGGTTGTGAACTCCTCACACCTCACATCAAATACCTCTTTAATAGCATCACTCAAAATGGCTTTCCGGCTGAATGGGCTACTAGTGTGGTCATCCCCTTACGTAAAAGTGGAGATATCAATAATCCCTCTAACTATCGAACTATAATGGTCAATCCTCTTTTTGGTAAACTTTATGGGAGCATGTTAGAGCGCAGAATTAGTAATTGGGCCGAAAGGGAAGGTAAAAAGGCAAAGGGGCAGGCTGGTTTCAGATCAAGGCATTCTACCATAGATCACTGCATCACGCTTAGGCACTTCATTGAGAAAGTTTGGGACACTCAAGGGGCTGAAGCTTTTTGTTGTTTCGTTGATTTCAAAAAAGCCTTTGACACGGTACCTAGGGACAAACTGTGGAACAGAATGAAGGAACTTGGTATTCCTGATGAACTTAGAGCAGCGGTCCATAAACTTTATGAGAAAGTTAGCGCTAAAATTAGAATAAAATATGGTATGTCAGAATGCTTTGGTAGTGACATCGGGGTCAAACAGGGTTGTCCCCTATCTCCCACTCTGTTTGGATTATATATTGATAAGCTTGAAGAATGGTTAAACAAAACTGATGGGGAGGGTATTCAACTAGCTAGTTATGTGGTGAAGTTACTTTTATATGCGGATGATCTTATCTTAATTGCAAAATCTGCTCCTGGTTTGAGAGATCATTTAAAGGCTCTCGAGCTCTTTTGCCAAGAGGTCGGTATGCAAGTTAACACCAGCAAAACTAAAATCATGATCTTCTCTTTGAAAAGGAAGAAGCAGCAGTTTAATTTCATCTTTGAGGGCAGCCCTTTGGAGGTGGTGGAAGAATACAAATATCTTGGGATTGATTTCCATAATAGGCTCAGCTGGGAGACTTGCAGGGCAAAAAGGATTCAAGGGTGGCTGGAAGGCGTCTTATTTACTACATAACAGATGTAGGAAAGTAGAGTTATGGGATTGGAAAACCAAGAAAACCCTTTTTGGTTTGTTGGTGGCACCGGTTGTCCTCTATGGTTGTGAGGTTTGGGGGGGTAGCATGTCAAACCACAAGTGGAGGCAAGTTGAAAGAATTCAAAAACATTTGATCACTACTAACATCAAAGTCAAATCTTCGGTTCCGTATGAGATTCTCTTGGCTGAAACTGGTATGTTCCCGTTGGAGGCATCTGCTGTCATCCGGTTAATAAGTTATTTAAAAAAAGTTGAGAACATGGATTTGCACCGCTGGCCCAAAATGGTTGTTGGGGAGGAGCTAAACCGTAGAAAGAAGACTTGGATGAAGCAAAATAGCAAGTGGTTGAACAAATGGAACATTAAACTACATGAGTGCCCCAACACTAATGCTGAGATAAAAAAGTTTGTGCTAGAAAAGTTTAGGTCTACTATGTGGACTAAGCAGGTTGGCCGTAAAAAGTCTCATTATATCCAGGAATTCAACCCCACGTGGGAGCATGATGAGAAAGACTATCTAAGGGTTACAATTAAAGGCAAGGCTAGGCTTTTGATCGCTCAATTAAGAACCGGGTCACACCATCTTAGATGCAAGACAGGTAGGTGGGCTGTCCCCAAGGAGGCTTGGGAGCAACGAACTTGTATTTTTTGCAACAAAGGGACTGTCGAGACTGAATGGCACTTCATGATTGAGTGTGCTGCTTATGATGATATCCGTATCCAATATGAAGACAATTTGAAGGTGGATAATCTAAATGAACTTTTTAGGGAAACTAGGCTCCTCAAAATTGCTAGCTTTCTGATCAAGATCTATAATAGAAGGGCTGACATGGAAAAGAACTTGAAAATGGTTAAAGTTTCGGTGCTTGGTCCCATAGACTGATGGTCTTGTGGACGTCATTAAAAACCATTCATTCATTCCCAAGTGGACGGTGAGGAAACAATTAAAATTATTTCTAAATTTTGATAAGTAGATTAATTGTTGAAAAGGTAAAGGTAGAGAGAGTGATGTAGTTTACGATGAGACGTCTCTGGAGAAGCATGTTACCGGGGACTTTTTTTATATATTGTTTTGAAGCTTTAAAAATATGTAAATAGGGTTGTTGGCTATTAAAATTCAACCTCATTGCTTAAGCTATCCCGATTTAGATGATTGACTGCGTAAGGTTGATGTTAAAATTATTACATTGTTTTTTTTCATTTTTAATGGAGGTTATTCACAAATTATTTGTAACTATCAGATACGGGAGTACATAGTTATTGTTTTTAAATGAGATTTTTTTTAATATCATTGATAAGTGTTATATTTTTGTGTTGAGTTTAATTCAGATCCCATTTTTATTTATTTATTTATTTTCATTAACATTTATTATCAATTTCAAAATTATCATTTAATTTGTTGAGATTGTTTTTTAGTGGCATGAGATTGATCTAAATTAATATAGGAATGATTCTCATGACTTATTGTTTCAAATTCAAACTTGAACTTTTCCACTCCTTTCTACTTAGTTGTTATGAGCATATTTGTCATACATTTTATTTAAAGACATTAAATGTGCATTGACATGCATATTGGGATTGAATGATCATCACATGGTATAAAGAGAATAATTAGAGCACACTTCAATTCAAAAAAATTATTAAAGAAATCAATTTTGCATCATCACATAGACCACTTGTATTGTTGTAAATGTTGGCTTCTATCTTTTTCATTGTTATTAATTTGATCTATCAAGAAGTTTGCCCAAGAAAAACTCATTCACCTTTAGAGTTGGTAAGCTTGTAAATGGTGTCTATAAATGCCACTTCAATAGATTGAGACATCTAGAAGGTGGAAGCAAGCAACTTTTCAAGCACACTTAATATAATAGATCATTCTCATGTAGCTCAAATCAATCTTGTGTATCAAATTAGATTTGCAATAGTTGAGATTGACCTTGTCGATCTTGGAATTAATCCTTTAGGTTTTTTGTGCCCATTCAAATTAAACATTTATCAAATTGAGAATTAATGTTTTGATAGTAACAAACTAAATCAAAATAAGATTAACTTTATTCTTCCATCATCTTATATTTTGATTAATTATGTTCTTATTTGTATAATACATAAGAAAATGAAGTTGAACAATAAAATGTTTGACATCATCTTATATTTTGATTAATTGTGTTCTTATTAATACACTTATAATAGCTTCATGACAACATGTTATGTTGTTAAATGCAACCTACACTATGCTACTAGGATGCTTGCAACATTCTATGAAGGTGTATGACTCGAAAACCACCAAATCCAAACTTCTCCATCAAGTTTTCATACTATGTTGCAATTTGAGGATATCTTTTAGATGTTTCTAAACATTACGAGTTCTTGATAGAGAATACAAAGTAAAAAACCAAGAAAATAAAAAAGTAATATTGTGCACTATCTAAATCAAATCTCTGAGTCATAGATAAGATCCACTCATGCAAACTCAATCTAGATCCATGGATTTCACCCACAATAGATTTGATAGATTTGATTTGATTCCAAGTCAAATTTTAAGCGAAGTGTTAGTGTGAAAAGAGATATTACTTAGTTTACTTTTACCTAGTACCTAGTTGGTTCTATTCACACTACTCTAAAATTCACTTAAAGAGACATCTAACTTTTTGTCTCACTTCATGTGTATTTACTATATGTCTCTACACTTGTCCATATAGCATTGCATGTATTTCACATTTGGAGGGGTAGTTAGAGTTTTATTCCTACCTTCTCACCTCTTCATCTTTGTCATTATATGTAAGACTATACATTTTAGAAGTGATGCATATGATAATTTGTTTCATCTTACAATTTTTGTTTTGTAAAATATTTATGATCTTGAAAGTAGATCTTGATTGCTGTGGCATAAAGAAGAACCATTTCCAACCTCAAGACAAATTAAATTTAATATCATAATTATTCATCTTCCTAAAACTAAATGCAATTCTCTTTTATATTTAATTTCTTAACATTTAATGTTTCAATTATCACTTTCACAACTAGTTATTATTTGATTAAAATTAAGATTTATATGAATATGTACACCAAACATTGAAAGATTGCACTTGGTCTTGGACTTTATAGAGTGAGGATAAGCAAACAAGTTGAGCATTATCCAATCAAACCTCACGCGTGGATGATATATTCTCTTTTGAGTTTTTTTGGCTCATATGAGATATGGATTTGTTTTACTTGTTTTCTTCTTGTAAATGTGAGATTGGAGGGTAGTATGGAGCAAATATAATATAGCTTTAAAAATTCTTGTTTGGTGTACAATAAAGGTGGGACTATGTTTACGATGGGTCATCGTATTTTCCTTTCACTCGTTAATGTTTTGTTTTGTTTTCAAATACATATCAAAAACAAAATATATATAAAAAAAGTGAAGTTGAACGACGAATTATTCCACATGAAAACAAAATCAAAATGAAAGAATTACAAGTCATATTATTCATTTCTAGAATCTTGTATTGGACGTTGTGATTGTCCCACAATTGGGCATAGCTCACATATTCCCCTCTTTTTTAAAGAGCATTTGAAGAAATAAGATATAAATATAGGTAGCCTCATCAACAAGTATTATACATATTTTAAAACCAGATCATCAAATGTTTATGTAAAAGTTTTGGTGATTTTTTAAATAAAAGTTTTGATATACTAATTAAATAAATGAGATTGATTAGTTAGAAAGTTTTTTATATAGAAAAGTAAATTTGAATGTATTTAAACAATTTTAGTTATTATATTAAATTAATTAAAAAATATTTAAATAATTTTTAATAAAAAAATATTATGATAATGATTATTTAATATTTTTTATGATGTTGAGAAAATATGTCTCAATCTTACAATTATATAAGGCTTATTGTTGATAAGATGTATTATTTATATATATACTTCTAGTTACATTGATAGGTGCAATATACAATGGGAGCACGAGGTAGAGAGGAGTGGGATGCATGTTGATGTTAACATTTTCTGTTAAAAAAAAATGTTAAATGGTTGACATACATTAAATTAATGATATATTGTAAATTTGGACAGTTCATTATTAGGTTTCAGATCTAATGGTAGATATTTTGTTGGCTTGTCTTGCCCTAGAATATAACCCTATTTTATAAGGGCATTATATTATGGCTATGATATTGTGTTGTATTCTAAGAGTCTGATAGTGGTCGTGTCATCTCTAGATCTTTAGTGGTGATACTCTTGTGAGAAGTTTGCTCTACAAGTATATTGTAATCTTTGTGATTTTTTAATAATATATTGGACAACTTTTGGAGTGTGGGATTTTTCTCCTAAAATGATTTTTCCCACGTAAATCATTGTGTTGTGGTATGCATGATATTTATGTTTATTTCTGTTTAAGTTTATGTAACTGTCGAAAAGATTTGCAAAGTCATTATTCTCCTATCAAGATTAGTGTAGGAAGTTGTTCTGCTACCTTAACTTCCTTACAGATGTATCTTTTATTATGAAGAATTTGTCTAAAATTGATAATTCTTGAAAATTAGCAATCACCTCATTAACATTCTTAGCAACTCACCATAGCCTTAACAATTGCACTTGACTATTCTTGTATACCATCCATTTACTTCTTGAGTTTCATGTTAGATTACAATGTTTCTTGTAGCATGTTGGTGAGATACACCATCTAAAAGAGATTGTTAGAGTCTAAAATAACAATTACAAAAGGGAGGATATCGTAGAAAAACTACATAACATATTTGTTTCCAAAAAAATAAAATAATAGTTTAGTGGCATGATTCGAATTTGGCATGACATGATACATTAGCTCTTAATAGCTCAAATATCCAAGTTAGTTTAATAGGAAAAGACATTTGGCAGGGGTGACATAATAGACTAACAATGAATATGAATGTGAACAAAGGTTGAAGGCATGTTTGGATGTTTCTTTCTATTGTATAAAAAAATGTACAACATAGGAATATGCTTAAGGAATTAAATGTGGTCGCCAAATGGGAGTTGCGTAGAGATGTAAAATTCAATTTTGAGAACATGGTCACTTTTTCAAGGTGCTACATGTTCTCGAAATCTTGTACACCTTTTCTATATAAAGAATTTCCTCCTAATTACTTGTTTGAAGGCTATTTAGGTTTTTCATCAAGTTGTACCAATATATTTTACCAAATAGATGAGACTAGGAAACTGAGACCATGATTGAGAGATTTCTCTCACCAACATAACAAAAGAGGGCCTAATTTAAAAAACCTCCAAATATGCTTAACTTGAGTTGTAGCATATAGCTTGAAGTAATGAGCTAAGATGGTTTTATCTTGCTAGTTGATGGAAAGAATAGACTTCTAATATTATGGTTGTTTGGACTCAATGTCAAAGAAAAGATTTTCAAGTAGTTATTTTTTGGAGTGAGCTCTAACTATCCACTTGGCCATGGGTCTTATTCCTTGTGTGTAGGGGTCTAAGATTCCAAGCCTATCATGATATTTAGGTTAGAAACATTATATCCACGTAGAGCTTGGCATCCCTCTTTTATTACCCTAATTTTCCCATATAAATCATCTTATAAATTGTGCTAGTTATTTATATAATGATTTAGAGAGCAACCAACGCGAATAAACATGGTTGGATATGATTATATCATTAGCAACTTGAATTGTTCTAGACATGAAGATGAATCTATTTTTCCAAGATATGAACTTATTTTTTAGCTTGTCTTAAAACTGCTTCCACATGTTTGTAAGTAACCAAAAGGATTCCCAAGTATTTGTATATCATGTCATGCTATAGATGACTCCATTTTATGGGATTTATTGTGGAAGGCTTAAAGGAGGTCATCATGTACTCAATTTTATGAATTGAAATTTGTGAACTTAATGCAACACAATATAGGTCTAGGAAATACAGAGTAGTTTAGCTATCTCTTCAACTAAAGTTCGAAGGAAAACCATGATATTTCCTTAAAAATTAGGAATTCAAAACTGCTATATCATTAGGCTACAAAATATCCATAATAAGATGTCGTGAATGGGAATGATGCAAGAGATAACATAGGGAATTTGGTACATGAGAAAATATAAAAATAGAGCTAGAGTATTATCCTCAAATTTTGATCATGACAATTTTAATTTTTGAGTCCACCAATTCAAATTCTATCAATCAACTCATCTTCTCAAAGGTTGTGCAAGTATTTCAATTCATTTGTAAAATTTCTTTGGCATCTAGGTTTGATTGAGTAAAAATATTAATGTCAAATAATCTCAATTATAGATGATTTAGAAAAATAACTTGACCATTTTAATATATAAAAAATGTATGTGCCAAGTTATAAAGCTAATTGTCACTATGTTTTATACTTGAATGGCCATAAAAATCATGAAACCAATGTTGGTCAAAGGTTCCTCAAGGTTCTATTCTAGATATTTCATTTGTATTGATATTGAAATATTTTTAATGTTTGCATTGGTGGCCTTATATGATTTTCCAGATTTGAAGTGGAATAATGAGGATATCTCTTTTTACATTTGTCACATGGATTTTTTGATTCAGGAGCATTCAGGTGCACGGGCAATCTTGCACACCAAAAAAAGATTTATTTTATTTTTCTCTAATTTTTGGCTTTTGATGTGTTTGTAGGCATGATTTTAATTTAAATTCTTTCACCTCTCAACTCCTCAAAATTGGAGTCCATTAATTTACCTTTAAATTTTATTCAAATTGGGCTTGTGAGAGTTGGAAATTGTCTTTTCATTTGAATTTTGGGGGGTTACAAAATTCCCACGCCCAAGCATATGGAGGCTACTCTTGGGTTGTTGTAACTCCTCAACACATTTAAGATTTAATATTAAATTAATAGTGGAGGAATCCAGCCACCTGGAAAAAGAGATAGATGATTGGGATTGTGAAACGGAAAAAATTGGAAAATGAATTGATTTCGGCCAAGAAAATGGAAGAGGGAGTTTTTACAATGCCTAAGTGGGGAAAATGAACCATTATTACAGCTAGGAGATCTGAAAAGCCCATGGACAAGAGACATAGAAGGGAAAAGAAAGAAGAATGAGAAGTTGAGCAACATGAACTTGCTTGTGAAGTCAAGTAGGGGCATCCAAGATTGAAGTTTGAGGATTTGGAGGTGTTTTTGTTGTTGTTGTGACTAATTATAGATGTCTAGTTGTAGATTTTTGGGTATTGTTGGAAAAAGGAATGCCTGTAGATGATTTCCTTTGTATTGCTTGCTCAATAGACTACTATTTTCTAGCTCTTGGAGATTGAATAAATAAATCAACATGTTTTTATAAAATTATCCTATCATTTTTTGTGCTAGTGAATTTGGATTAAATTCTCAAATAGTGATTTTATCTTTTAAGCTTTTTTCCTATGATTGTATGAGGGAGCTGCAATAACCAACAATCCAACATGATTCTTGGTTATTGAACTGCGCCATTTTGCTTGGCTGAAATTTTTATAGATGTAACATGGTGGTAACCAAAATTTGTGAGTAATTTGATAGTTTGTAAAGGTGGTTGAAAATTTTGCAAGAATAAAATGGTAGAGAAACATAATTTTGGTGCACTCATGTAGTCAGAGTACACACGTGCACATAAAATTTTAAACCTTACTTGCACTTTTACTCTCAAACAAAAAAGCCTAATATTTTAGTGTAAATTAGCAAATAACTAGACTCATCTTGCAATTCTACAATTGCAACCAAGATGCTCATAATCCTTGAAAGTTTGTAATGAGCTTCATAGATTTAAATGATGAAGTTTCTAAGAAAAAATGGAGTTAAAAAAATACCATAATATTCTCATATGCATATAAATTTGAAAGGCCTATAATGGAAGTCTGACAACCTCGTATAACAACTATAAGGATTTTGATAAGTGTAAGACAATGATAAAGTCACACTTACTATTGAATGTTCAAAATGACAATCTTGAGTTGTTTGTTATGTTCATATCAAAGGCGTACTTATGCTTGACCATGAAAATTATATTTTTATTGGTTGAAAGGATTTATAATATACATTGGTAGGGAGGCAATTTTTGGTGCATTTGCATATTTTCTCAACAACCTCAAAGTGTGGAAGCATAGACAATGCATGTGAAAGTTCAAAGTTGTGCCACCTTTTTATAAATGAAATAAACAACATTGATCTATCTTTTCTACTTGAATCACTTAAAAGTGACTTATATTTTGATTTTTAAGATGATTCAAACTAATAAAATATAGATTTTTTAGTGTACTTTATGATTTTATTTTTTAAATTAAAAGTTATTTGAACATATAGTTTTTTTGTGAAATTGATACTATAATTTAATTTCTTAAAAAAATGCTAAAAATGAGCTAATGGAGGCCTCCATTATTTTACAATGATTTTTTTTTATTTTTTCCTTTGCAACCAAGATTTAGGTGGATGATAGTCTTCCTCGCTGCCCATGTCTATTTCTCCTCATGCTAGATGCCCTCTACCTAGTCATATGAGGAATTTATTGAAACTCTCAAGAAATTCCTTTGGTCTAAGTGGGATGAGAATCCAAGCTCTAGAGATACTTCATGGAAACATTATATCCAACTAAAATCTAAAGGAAGTTTCATCATTATTGATCCCAACAATCAAGGAATTTATGTCTTATCTCTAAATTTATCACTCGTGCTATTTCAGGGGAGGAGCTGGGGAAAATTTTGGTAAGACAACTTTTGGAAATTTTCATTAGTGAGAAAAATCCTCTCAACTTTATTCTTGACCATCAAGGCCTTTGCAAACCTAGTTAGTATGTGAAAGGCTTGGAAAATTATGTTCCAATTTATGAATTGGAATGATTCCTCCCTAAAAATTGGATGTATTTTGGATAACTCATCTATCTAGAGGAATAAAATGATTTAGTAGAATGCCAACCTCTATCCCCCCTCCCTTTAAATTCATGCTTCTTGTCTTTCAATATAGGCATATGCACTTTTAGCAACTTGTGGTATTTCACTATTCTCAATTGCCTATCATGGAATCATATCCAATCCCATTTCCACCTCACTTCTAGGGATGAATTAAATTCATTCTACATATCATGTCTTTGGTTTCTCCCAAATTAAAAATTAATATTTTTATCTTCATAGCTTGCACCTTCCTAAAAGACTATCATTGGCTCTCATCCCACCACTTCTCCCTCTTCCCTTTCAAGAATATTTACCCCAATATCCTCCCAACCCCCCCTTCACCCCTTTCCTCAATTTGAAATAGATTTATAGATTCAATTATACTTTTTGGTCCAAGATGAGCTCTCACCTATGACATTCCAAAGGATGCAAATTCCCAAGTTTTAGCATGGAATGCTTTATACTTTAAAGTCCTCTTTGGAGATAGACTCACACTCATCCAAGTTTAGCCCCTTCCTCGCATATTTTTCTCTCTCCCAAAGCATATCAAACACATTTATTTGGTATTGTAGATTTAATTTTTCTCTTTGGTATGATATATTCTCTAACCTTCTAGCCATATTTAGTCACACACTCTAGAAGAAAGTTAATCTATATGGACTTTGAACTCAACTATCTGTGATTTTTAAAACTACTAGATAGATAATAATGGCTCATATATAGAAAGGAAGTTGTACTATTATGTTCAGCCACTCATGTTATTCTTTGGAAGTTGTTTTTTAGATACTCTACTTTAGCATTCCCTATTAGATTGCCACTTTGTTCACTGTCATATAAATAAATCAACCAACTAGCAACTCACTCAAACTATGGAATGGATACAAAGACAAATTACCAAGCTAGGATCTACTTGGTGTGAATGAGGCTTTCTATCTATTTGGTTTCCTCCTAGGATCTTTTTACACCAATTTAGTTAATTTTAGTTAGGGATTTTGATTTTTGTGTCTCAAGTCACAAGACTATGAGACATGTTATAATCTTATGTTTCTTAATTCTCATTTTGTCTATATAAACACACATTTCTCTCATTGTACATAACATACCATCTTGTATGTATTGTATCCATTATTTAGCAATATAACATTTCTATTGTCTCTCTTTTATAAAATCTTGTTTTAGTTGTAAGTGATCTTTAGCTCTTGTGGAGTTTATTATCAAATCTTACATGGGATTATATTTTTTGATCTGCAACTACCTTCTCAATTTTAGGAGTAATTTACCAAGAATTTTTAAATAGTGTATCATAGTCCCTTAGGATTGAGTCTAAAATGATCTAAAATCTATAGACTAATATACAACTTGATAATATTTCAATTAGTTATAGATTTGGCAATTTTGGAGGGCATCCCAAAATTTTGGTCATACAAAATTTGTATGGTTTGTACATAGCCTTATGGATTCATATAGTGTGGCCACATAGTCCATACATTTTAGAAAGAGGACTACATCGAATCTATAATTTCTATAGGATATTATCTTCTATGTCACCCTAGGCTAGCATCATGTACAATATTAAAGCTTTTGGATTTTTCAAAATCATAGGAGGTACAATTTGTAGGTTGGGTGAATTTTTATTGGTTGGTGATACAAGTCATACTAACAGTTGTGTAGGCATTGTACAATACAAGACCCATCAACATTCTATATGATAATCTCATGGCTACTAATTTTATTGGTCATTATTTCCAATTATTAGCATCTAGTCATGTGGGGGGCTAGCCCCCAATCCCGCTTAGCTAGAAAGGGCTAGGGTTAGGCTGAAACTAGTGTTTCTCAACCAACCATTCAACCAATCCATTACCTAGATTTTCCCCACACCCACTCTACCATGGCTTGAGATTCCCACCTTCTCCTATTTCCCACTAGCCACCCCAATAGTGATTGTAGTTTGATTCTTGAGCCATATAGAAGCAATATTTTTTAGGAGCCATAACTTTTGGCCATGGTGTCTAATTTTGGACTTCTTTTAAGTATTGAAAAGCTATTTCAAAATACTTCACAACCATCCACTTGATTTTATTATACTTTGGCTTGTATTTTATAAAAAATACATATAAGTGCCACTTTTTCTTGATCAAAGAGATTGGTTTCTTAGTTTATCTTGAGGTATTGTAATCTTGTATTGATATTAAGTTCCATTATGGATTATGTATTATGGATCTTGGTATCCATCCTTCTATTGTCAAGCTAAAGTCAAATAACCTTTTATCCTAGAAGCAAAGGATAGTGAATGATTGCACTATGTGTGATCTTCCACCTTATCTCTTTGAACTTCTTCTTGAGTTGTGTAATTCATGGGAGAGATTTGATAGGTTAAACAATAATGCCATTATCTATGGACTAATTTATCTCATTATTTCTAAGGATATTTTAGATCAAATTACATATATTGAGTTCCCTCTCACTACTTGGACCATCATTCAAGAGTTGTGTGGTTACATTAAATCTCCATATGAGATTGACTCTTTCTTGGTTCAAACCCACCCACAAGTAAATATTATATATTCAACTTCACATCCTCCTACTTCTTATGCGCCATTTGTAGTTGAGGACATTCATCCATCATATCCTACTTCTTTAGACCGACACTCTTCCTTAAGTGCAACTTAGGGATAATGAAAAAACATAAATCTAAAGAAGTAGGATATGATGGATGAATGCCCTCAATTATGAATGAGACATGCGAAGGAGGATGCGAAGTTGCATCTATATTATCCACTTGTGGATAGGTTTGAACCAAGGACGAAACACTCTCATATGGAGATCTAATGTAAGCACACAAATGTTGAATCATATCCTCAAATGTAGTGCTCCATTTTGGAGTCCACTAATTCATGTGGGTCTCATTTTTTATGACAAGATTCTCCACTCTTACCTCTAGCACCTAGAATTGAGAATATGACTAAAATGAGTCCAAGGTCAAACACAGTTGCTACCACGGTGCTTCATCTTCCTTACATCCAAAATCCAATTTTGAATTTTAGATATCATTCATATAAATTATAATGCTCCTAGTAGACAATTGCGTATAACTTTTCTACACTATATAAATTGTTAAACCTAATGTAAAAAAGCTATACATAATTATCAATCAAAACCTATACCATTTATATTATGAACTATGGAAATATTTTGTCTTTAATCAATCATATATAAAATATCACATCAATCAAAATGCATAAACCTAATCCTTCTCATCTTTTCTTTAATACATATCTAATTACAATCCCAATCAACTTATTCAATCAATGATCAAACTGTGACTCTAATATCCATATTATATAAACTTAATCAATTTATATAGGTTTTTAACACATCCATATATTTGAAGGGTCGCTTAACTTTCCATCAAATTTCCTTGGTTTTTGTGATGGTCTATCTCTTTAAAAAAAGGGTTTCACTTTAGTATATATGCTTCACTTTGTAGAATGAAATTTACTATCTTGGTTGTATCGTTTGTCCTTTAGCTGGTTTTAAATAATCCAACCAAACCTTGTTTGTATTCCTAAGGGGGAGAGGGACGCGTAGCGTACAAGACAAAATACATCCCCCCTCCTCGCCAATGCGTAGCACCGCCCAAATCTTGGGAAATCCCACTATGTGGGGCACATTTATTTTCTTACTACTTTTTGACCAATACACTTGATTATTTCTGCTGTCTTTTGGAAATAAAATAAAATAAAGTTTGTATACGTGTAGAGATTCGAGCCATTTGAGGTTGGAAGAGCCACGTACCCCCACCCAATACAAGATATTTCCAAGTTTCCCCATATAGAAAAATGTGGTCAAACTAGGCAAACTCCCTAAAGCTGGGAAAACCATGTAAGTGGACCCAAAATGTCACTAACCACATCACAATTAAGTGGGACCATATATTCTCTCCTCTCTAGGAGTTGTTAGGGAGCCAATTATATAACATGTCATGTCCCCTTTGCAAACTATAACTAACTTAGTGCACGTGTGGTCTATCATGTTACAAGTATTTTTTTCACTCTTCCATCCATTGCGGGTATTGAGCAATAATAAGTGGAGTAGAACAATAATGAGGCCTCTTTGTCCTCCAAATATTGAACAAAGGTGATAATGTTTAAGAAAACTTAGATAGGAGCTATGTTTGACAAAAAATACGAAGCATATTTTGGTTATGGGAGTAGTACAATCAACCCTCACCTTCCCTATGCATAATTCAATGGAGTGCAAAGTGTTTTGGTTGATCTTGCCTTGATCTTGCAACATGAAAGTACTAGCCATCATGGAAGATATGTTGGTAATGGAGTCAGTGTTTAGTGAGACCACCTTGAGTAGTCTAAGAGTTTGATAGTGAATTCTATAAGAGTTAAAGATTACTTGCAATCAAAATAACTATTTTGATAAGAAAGAAGCAATAGAAATGTTATAATATCAAAAAATGGATATAATATTTACAAATAGTATATTATGTACAATAAAAAGAACTCTTGTTTATATAGATAAGAGTGAGACTTGGTGTTAAGATAAAGATGTCATTAATCTTGTAAATCTTATGTATATTTTATGTGTCTCCAACACTTTTAGTGGTTTTGATGGTGGGTTTGTTTGTCATACTTCGTTCATTGACCTTGTCCTTAATGCTTTCCTACATAACATGGGATGGATGTAGACTCAACTGGTGAATCTGGGTAGCTCATCATCTTAGCTGATGTTCCAACCTTTCTGTCATCATAGTCCTTTATTTATTGCTATTCTAAACACTCCCATCCCACAAGGGGTGGAAATTCCAAAGTTTAAAAATTACAGTAGTTGTGGGGACCCACAAACTTCTCCTTTAATGCCATGTGTATGGATTTATTTCACCATGATGCACTTCTAGCAAAACTATTCCCACGTTCTCTTGAGGATGCTGCTTCAGAGTGGTATTGCTCATAGCCTGATAATTTTGTCTTCTTCTTCGATTAGCTTGTAAATGAGTTCCTCCACTAGTTCTAGGCTAACATTGGGCTGAAGGTCATCTTTGTTGATCTCATCCGATGTAAGTAGGGACCTCACAAGAATGTGACTGATTTTATAGCTCGATATCAAACCCTATTTTCTTAGATCTCATATACACTGCTTGATTTTGATGTACAAAGAGTGTTCATTGGAAATCTACAGTAGGTGTTGAGAGATAATTTTTTGTTGATGAAGTATTTGTCCTTTGTGCATCTATGTGTTGCTTTGTGCAAGTACCAACAAATGGTTGCACAGTATGGGGATTCGTCCTCACACTCTTGTCAGGATAGCCGAGCAACCATGTCAATTTGTTGAATCTAAAAAGAACAAACTACTGAAACATGGAAACCTCTCTCAGATGTGGGTGATCTGCGTGAAAGAGGAATCTCCAGAGCGAGCTGATTCTCTGAATGATGAATTCTATTCTAAGTGTCTCTTCAGGAAAAAGGATAGGAGGATAGACTGGATTTGAAATCTAAAACTAAAATTCTATCATTCTAAAAATAATGATTAACTTTAAGGAAATCCTGATAATAACTCACTCTCACCAACTCTTTAAAATTGAAATCTCACAATCTCACAACACAGACAGTTCAACAGTGATTCATGCAAAGGTTAAGTTAACACAAGGCATAACCTGAACTAGCATGCAACTCCTGCAAATTTCTTGACAATAGTAAGAAAATAAAAAGGATCCAACAGATTTGAATCACATAACAAATCAGATTACTATTCCAAGTCATGAAAAGGAAATGAGAAAGGAAAAAATCTGCTATTTATTGAATGATGGAGTGAAAAACTCTTAGAATCTGAGCACACATAAGTTTACAAGCTCCCCAAAATGTCTAAGGGCAAGAAACTCTAATCTGAACTGCTGAGAATGGAGAATTGAAAGACTAAGTCTATCAAAAGAACTCTCAAGGAAACCCTAATCCGAGCTCAGAAAAAAGCTCCAGGAAAAGGCTTCAAACAAACTCAAAAAACCGCTTTAAAGCAGAAAAAAGCACAATGCTTTTATGATGAACCTGTCAACCCTCTAAAAAATAGGCCAATCTTGCTTTAAAAGTTCAAAAAACACCTTATCTCTCCAAGATAAGTCTGGAATCCGACCAAGAGGAAAATTCAATAAAAGATCTGCTAAAAATAACAAGAAAACATAAAGCAATTCATAGAATATCGCTTTTATGCTTCTGCTTTACAAGATGCAGATTTTATAATTTGTCTATTTTGCAACTCAAAGATTGGAAATCTTTTGCAAAAGAAAAATCACCCTTATTTCTCCATTACAATAATTGATTTTCTCAAAAATCATAAAAATATATTACATAATCTTCCTCTTATCAAAATTCTCATTGATTTCTTAAAATCAATCAAAAATAAAAACCCTAAAATGATCATTAACCTTCAATGAGAAAGCAAAAACCTAAGTGATAAAACATTCGCTATTCACCCTTAATTGATAATCTCTTAAATCACCAACACAAGATCAAATACCCAAGTTACACTAAGGCATATAATAAGTCTTAAGACCTAAAACATCGACCTAGCAAAGCATTCAAATTCGGCCCCCTCAATACATTAGACTTCAGACTTTAATAAACTACAAAAAAGGCCTAACCTAATTCGAAAACCCACGTGCTATTGTCAAAAGGTGAGAATCCAAAGGGAAAATGTAATGTCGGCTCATATTAGGGCATGAACAAAACAAAGGCAAACCCTAAAATGATCATTACACACCCAACCATTTCAAAGAAAAGAGCTCAGTCTGGAAAGAAAGCACCGCCATGATGGACCTCGAATCTGAACTTGTGTGCCTGGAGAATCTTCACTACTGCCTTCAGATTGTCGAACCTTCCATGGGTAAGCTTGCATTGTTTTCTTATTCATGGCTCTTACTCCATTCTTGAAGAATAAGAAAAGCCATTAAGCCCATGGCTTGTGCTTTGTATCTAACTTCTTTTACATTTCATGACTTCATTCCTCTTGGCCGCTACGTATGAGCATAACTCGTGCCTAGAAGCTCTTGCCTCAGTTTTGCTTGGGGGTTTGAAAGCTTTCTTGAGCTCTGGCCGCGGCTTCTTGTCTTCCACAGGCACGTTATGGTAAGAGTTATGCATTCCTTTCTGACAGAAGCTTGTAAATACTTCATTTGCATTCCTTATCAAATCAAATGTTTCTAAAAGCTCTTATTATTCTGTTAAAAGAGAAAGCTTCATGCTTATGTGTGCTATCATTTTCTGTCTATTAATTTGAGCCATCACACAGGCTGCTATATATAGCTCAAACTTGGTGCTTGGCTTGATGGTTTCAAGACTTCATGAGGTCTGGCCGTGGATATAACACCCTTCCTAATGCATATTTGATAGCATATTTGCATCTGGAAATCACCAGAGTTGATCAACAACTGCAACCCCTCCATATTGAGCTCAACCCACCACGGAAAATTTCGCATTTTGTGTCAATTGCTGTCTCTTTTCATGGGTTATCACTGTAATTGATTTTTCTGCACTTTGAAACTAACCCTGAAAATGGGTACTCAAAATCTTTAAGGGAAACTCCATTTTTATGTGTTTGATGTTAAACTGAAATGGGTCTTTGGAATTATTAGAGAAAAATGCATTTTCTTCTCTTTTGAAACTCAACCTAGCACAAAAATCTTCATATTTGTAGTCATACTGCTCTTGAATGTAAAACTCAAAATGGGTATTGTAGATTATCATATTTCTGTATTTTCGAAAGCAAACCCTCATGTGGGTATCTACAATTTTTGAAGAGAACTGCATTTTCTGTACTTTGAAAGTAATTGAAAATATGAAGTAACTGCTATTTGTTGTATCCATATGGCTCGAGCTAAAAATAAACAATGGCCTATTCCACACTTCTGAAACAAAACAATATCATGGGTATTGGAAAATTTCAAAGAAAAAGCATGTATTCCTATTTTCTAACAGAGCTTGACCTTCCAAACTGGCTTGAAATGGTGATAAAACTGTATACTTGCTTGCATTTCTTCCAGGATTTTGACTCAAATAACCAGTGACATTTTGCATTTACTTCTGAAACAAAAGAATGCCTCAGATATTTGTCTTTATTTTTAACCTCCCTGCTGCTTGCTTTAATATGCTTTCAGAAATATGAAAAGAACTTGATGGGAACAATAAGAATCTGTGTGCTTGTTCACATCCATCTGACTCATATACCCAATTTTCCATCTTGGCATTTCTGTAACTTTCTTTGATAGTTATAATACCTGAGCTCAATTCATAGAACTGTCATTGACATGGAGCTATAAACTATCCTTAAAAAGAACATCCAACCTTCATTCTGAGAATACCCTCCAGGTACTAAGAATCTTGACATAATAAGTGTTCATTTGTTATTTCTGTTGAAAGTCAGTATGACTCTTCGTGATGTCCACAAGATCCTGAAAGATCTGTCTTGAATTTAAAATCTCATATGTGTACAAAGCTCGAAATTGAACATTCCATTATGGTCTCCAACTGTATTCTATATTTGCATCTTGTAGATATGACAGAACCTTTACCTTACTGTTCTGACAAGACCTTGACTGAGTAATCTGAAAATGATCAAAATCTTGCATATTTATTGTATTTAATTCATGGCTTGACCTATTACAAGTGATGACTTACTTTGACACTTGTAACTCACTGGAAACAAAAGGATGTGTATCACATCTGATTGTTGTCCACTAAGCTCTGACACATGATCCTGTTTGAAGCTCCATTCCATCCAAAATGAACTGGCTGTCCTTTGTACTCCTGAGCAATCATGGTACTCTTCATGCATTTTTATATTTCACTGCTCTTAAAAATCTATTCTCTTTGACGATGAAATTAAAAAAAAATATTGAGGCATAATGTATGCCTGTTCACTATCCAAAAGAGAATTGATGAATTGAAACTCACATGACATATGATTACAATTAGCACAGAAAATGAAGTTATTCAGCAATTTCTGATGTAAATGTACTCAACTAAATTCCTCAAGTGAACTAAACTTACTGTTCACCTGTAACCTTCAGAAAGCAACTCTGATCGTTATGAATGCACAGTTGGTTTCGTTACTTGATGGATTCTCTATTTTATTCTTTCAGCTGTATTTCATTTCATTTGATGTAAATGATGAAATATCTTTTAAAATCAGCCCATTTAATGAATAGGGCAGCATGCCGAGCTCTACCCTTGTGGGAGCCCGTTTTACTCCACATGCTTGGTCTTTGATTAATGTTCAACTTCATGACTTTACCTATACCTTCATAAGGAAACAAACAACATTAGCATAAAAATAGAACCTATTGATCATGATATTGTTAATTCTCCTTCAGCTCACTTCTTTTGTACTGCACTTGATAGGATTTGATTGTTTCAATGTATTGCTAATAGTGTGTTGTACTATTGTAGGTGCATCATATGATTTACATCATAGTCGGAGCCATTGACACCCCTCTTTTCCTCTTACAGGTCGACGAAGCTCGAGATGACGAGGTGCACCATTCAACATCAAGCGTCAATAATCAGGCAATGATGACTATGCTGTTGCTTATGTGTTTTTCCTTTCTGCATCTTCGGTAGTGCAATGTACTATTAGAAATCTGTTGTCACAATTATAGTTATATCCATGGCTTGTGTGGATATTTGATTTCAATCCTGCTTTTCAATTGAGAAGAAAATACATTTGAATGCAATGTTGTAATATCATTTTGATTGTGAAATCAAATGAAGCCATGTAAAAATATGAGTTCTTTACGAAATGAATAGAAGCATCTAGAATGCTATTTTGCTCATGTACTCAATTCTGTATTTCTTTTAAAACTGCAACATCTGAATGACACTTTGCAACCCCATAACTTTACTAAAAATGCATAACTGTTACTTGATGCAAATGTGATGTGAAACAACATTTGAAATTCAATCTGCAACTCACTTATGGTAAATAACAATCAACCAGCTCCTCCATTCGAGCTGAGGCAAAAAATATGTAACAGTGTTGCTTTGTGCAAGTACCAACAAATGGTTGCACAGTATGGGGATTCGTCCTCGCACTCTTGTCAGGATGGCCGAGCAACCATGTCAATTTGTTGAATCTAAAAAGAACAAAGTAGTGGTGAATGTGGTATCCATCCCCATTGATAAAAAACTATAGGACACAATAGAATATTTACTAAATTATCAAAATATTATAACATCTTGCAAAAACTTTTAAAAGATGGAATAATAACTTTTCCAAAGATTAGATCGTTGTTTGAGACATATCCTCAGTGGCACGATGCACAAAAGTGTTGAATGAACAAGATAACTGAGAGGGGAGGGTTAATTAGTTGTGTCAAATTAAAACATAAAAATCCTTAACAGTAATAAGATCCACATGCATTCATTAAACCCTTAATCTGTCATAATGTTTAAACATGAAAAGCAGATAACAAAAACTGGAAACAACTAACACCATACACAAGAGAACACCGAATTTATGTGGAAAACCCTAGATGGGAAAAACCACGATGAGGATTAGCTCACAATATAAGTAATTGCAAAAATTGGTACAAAGAGGCTCACTGCCAGAATAGGATGCACTGTCCATAAAGGCTCATAGCCCAGGCTCACTGCCGGGATAGAAAAAAGAAAGAAGATAGAATGTTAAACACATAGAACATTATCTCAATGCAACAAAAATACACCACAACAGCTTCAACAACACTTGCAATCTCCAGGAGATCAAGATACCTCAACTCAGTGCATTCAACAATCTTGCATTATAGCTCGTACTGCATTTCACACTTCTGCACTTAATTTCACATCACCACATTCAACTCTATTCCACACCCTTTGTCTTGCATCAACTCACCTTGCTTTTATACCACCCGCAACTTGAAAAACATCTTCAAGTCGGCTACACACACTTTACATTTACAAATTCAAAATAGGTCAGCACTAAGCATTCCTGTAGTGGATATAAATGAAAAGAGGACCAATACAAAACTTAATTGGGACCCAAATTAACTCTCACACGCCACACTATACTTTCATTGGTATCAGGACATAATAACTTGGCCAAAATAACCCTGGACAGAATAACCTGACCAAAATAACCCAAGGACAAAATAACCCAGGGTCATAATAACCCATGGACAAAATAACCCGCTTTCAAAATAACCCATGGACAAAATAACCCATGGTCATTTTAGATCAAGCTAGTAAACTAGAAATGACATAAAAAAAATTATAAATATGATTGTGAGGTACCATAGAGGCCATTTAAGTCATTTTTAGACCATATATCCATTATATACCCCTAAAATAGCCTTAAAACACCTTTAATATACTTAAATAACCTATAAAATGGTAAATAATTATAAAAATAAAGGCAATTTCGTGGGAATAAGTTGAATAAGAGTTATTATGAAAAGATATAAATGAAAAGGAATTAAGAAGATATATAAAGTCGTAGAATTAAGAGAAGTAAAGAAAGGAAGAAGGGGAGAAGAAGTAAGAGTGTGTAGAGTGATAAGTGTTGGAAATAGGTTGGCATTCAATTGCAAATCCTAAACATTAAATATTTCATGTATCTCCTAGATTCTTGGAATGTGTTCAATAACACTAAGATTAAGATGAGATTAATATTTGATGAAATAATCATGACTATTGAAATTTGTAATTAATTATAAATGTAAGAAGCATGTGAGGGCGTCCATAGTGAGTTCCTAAATAATAGGGGCACATGGGACACCCACATGGTAAGGTGAAACTCACCTTGTGTTCAGTTAACTATACAAAGTAACAGTTAACACTTCTGAATGCATGAAAAGATCCTAGGAGTTAGGATTTGATGTTTGCATGCTTGAAGTTCAGTTAAATTAAGTTCAAATCAGTTCAGTTCAGTTCAGTTCAGTTCAATTCAGAATCAATTTAGTTTAGTTCAGTTCAGTTCGGTTCAATTATCTTCAGTTGCATGCATGTTGATTATTTTGAGTTGCATGTAGTTAGCTTCAGTTAACTTGGAATGCATGGCTAATAACTTGAGTTGTATGACAGATAACAGGGACTACCTCCAGTTAACAATGGATGACCATTCTTGCATGAATGGTGTTGAGTAAATGTTTCAATTAACTATAAAGCACTTGGAGCCAACTTGGGCGCCCAAGATGATTTATTGGATTTACCTCTCATGCATGATAAGATATTTTTGAAGGCTTAGTTAAGGAGGACTACTTAAGGGCGCCAACTTTGAGGAAGAACTTTGGAATTATCACCGAAGTGAAGGAGAAGTTGTAGCTTCAGTTTGGAACACCCAAATGCATAAAACACATGTTGTAAGCTTTAGTCTTCACTGAATAACTCAACTTGAAGGAATATGGCGTACCTTTTCAAGGGCTTGAGCTTATGCATTGTAATTATCACCATTTGGAGATTACAAGGTTGCATATTGTCTCTATATCTCATTCAAGTTGAATAGAGTTTTATAATTGTTATTGCAGGTGTGAAGAAGATTGGTAAAGACAGAAGAAGCATTCTCAAGCAAGAATTGGAGCTATTGTAATTCAGAGATTGAATAATAGAATAATTCTTGGTGGAGTTTTTTCCCAAAAGGGTTTCTCCACGGTACATCTTGTGTGATCTTTCTAATATCCTGTCTAGTTCTTCTATCAACTTCTCTCTACATTCTACAACAGTAAAATGGATTAATCAAGATAATCATCCACAAAGAATATATGAAACAAAGAAAATCCTTACTTAGATTAGCAATATTAAAGTTTTACAGAGTATTAAGCTAAGAAAACACCTCATAATTCAACATTTGGTATCAGAGCTGAGGTTGGGTAGAGTATTGGGACGCCTTTCTCTTAAAGTTTGAAAGATTTATTGGCTTAGTGGGAGCTCTTATTATTTTAGTAATTTTCTGATTTTGGAATTAAGTTTTTTGTTACAATGAATTCAAGGTTAGATATTGAAAGGTTCAATGGTTCTAACTATGAAATGTGGAAATTAAAAATGGAAGATCTTCTTGAAGAAAGAGATCAATGGTTAGCGGTTAATAATGAGACAAAGACACCTACAACTATGTCAGATGAAGATTGGGCTAAGTTAGATAAAAAGGCAAGAGGAACAATTAGATTGTGTCTTGTTGATGCTATTCTTTTAAATGTTTCAGTGGAAACCAGTGCATATAAATTGTGGAAAAGAATAGGAGACATTTATCAAACAAAGAGTCTAACAAATAAGTTGTATCTGAAAAGGAAATTATATTCATTGAAAATGAAAGATGGTGATTTAGTAGCACAACATTTAAATGCTTTCAATTTAATTCTCAGTCAGTTAGCATCCGTAGATGTAAAGCTTGAGGATGAGGATAAGTGCATTTTATTGCTTTGCTCTTTACCAGATTCTTGGGAAAACCTAATAGTTGCAATTAGTGGTAATGGTGCAGATCCAAAGATGGACAAGATTATTCCTACTCTCCTATCAGAGGAGATGAGGAGGAAATCTAAAACTGGCTCCCAAGATGCCTTGTTTGTAAGAGGTAGGCCTAAAGAGAAGGAATCTAAAGCAGACAAGAAAGGAAAGGGTAAGTCTAAAGGATGGTCAAAACCCCTGGTAAGAGTAAGGTAAAGTGTTGGATTTGCGGAAAACCTAGACATATTAAAAGGGATTGTAAGAGCAAGAAGAAGAGTACTGATGCTTCTACAGAAAAATCCGATGACAGTAATGATGCATTAGTCATTTCTTCTAATACTGTTGTTGATAACTCTTGGCTTCTTGATTCAGGTTGCTCCTATCATATGACTTCTAGAAAGGAGTGGTTCTCTAAATATACTGCATATGATGGAGGAGATGTCTTCTTTGGAGACAACAACACAACAAAAGTTGTTGGCAAAGGAGAGGTAAAATTATGTTTCAGTGATGGTAGTGTTAATACACTTAATGATGTTTTACATATTCCAGGACTTGCAAGGAATCTACTTTTTGTCTCTAAGTTTAATGATTTTGGAATGCATGTGACATTTGACAAAGGTGGTTGCAGATTGGTGAAAGGGAATATGGTGGTTGCTAAAGGATCTCAGATTGGGACTTTGTTTAAGCTGAATACCTCCAATGTAAATATTTTATCAAATGTAACTGAAGCTGAAAATACATGTATGCTATGGCACCATAGATTGGGCCATATAGGTGAAAAAGGTCTTAGGACCATTCTTAATAAAAATTTGGTTGACGGTATTCCTAATTATAATATTGGCAAAAATGACTTTTGTGAGCACTGTGGTTTTGGAAAGCAATCTAGATCTAAATTTTCTAGTGGTACAAATAGAGCTAAGAGATTATTAGAGATTATTCACTCAAATGTAATGGGTCCTGTGGATATTGACTCTATTGGAAAATCTAAATACTGTGTCACATTTATTGATAATGTCTCAAGATACACTTGGATATATTTTATGCATAACAAATCTGATGTGTTTAATAAGTTTAAGGAATTTAAGGCTTTGGTTGAGATCAGATAATGGTGGTGAGTATTGTTCTAAGGAATTTGATGATTATTGTAAGCATGCAGGAATAGTGAGACAGAAAACTACTCCATATACACCTCAACAAAATGGAGTAGCAGAAAGGATGAAACGAACCTTAATGGAAAGAGCTAGGAGTATGTTAAGTAGTGCTAGGCTTGAACGGTCCTTATGGGCTGAAGCGGTATGTACTTCTTGTTATTTAATCAATAGATCCCCTAGTTTATCTATTGAAGATAAAAATCCTTATGAGATGTGGTTAGGTAAGAAACCCAGTGTTGCACATTTAAGGATCTTTGGTTGTGAGGCTTTTGTTCACGTGCCTCAAGAAAAGTGATCTAAATTGGATCCTAAAGCACAAAAATGCATATTCATAGGTTATGGTGAAAATGTAAAAGGTTACAAGCTTTGGAATCCACTAACAAGAAAAGTTTCTTTATCTAGAGATGTTATTTTCAGGGAATTTAGAGCTTATTCAAGAGAAGAACAACCAAAGGAAAAGGATACTTCTTGAACAGTGCATTTTGAGACAAATATTGAGAAGCAACAAGATGCACATGTTGAAGAACAAGTGGATGAATCTCAAGAAGAGAGTTCAGAGAGTTCTTCTGAAATAGAGGCTCAAGATGAGCATATTGAGGAACCAGAAGAAACTCCTTTAAGGAGATCCTCAAGACAACAAAATCCCGTTGATAGGTATAGCCCACCTAGTTTCCATTGTATTTTTGCTTTAATGAGTACTAATGATGACCCAGTTCTTACAAGGAAGCTTTGTCCTCAAACGAGAGTAAGCTTTGGTCACAAGCTATGCATGAGGAAATGGAATCCTTGGATACTTGTGACACATGGGATCTTGAGAGTTTTCCCAAAGATAGAAAGGCCATTGGTTGTAAATGGATCTTTAAAAAGAAGATTGGTGCAGATGGTAATCTCGAAAGGTACAAGGCTAGATTAGTAGCGAAGGGCTACTCGCAGAGAGAGGGAGTTGACTTTAATGAAATATTCTCTCCTGTTGCTAAATTAACTTCTATTAGATTCTTCTTATCTATTGCTGCTGCTTATGACTTTGAAATTGAGCAAATGGATGTGAAAACTGCTTTTTTGCATGGGAATCTTGATGAGGAGATTTATATGAAGCAACCTGGAGGTTTTGTTGTAAAAGGAAAATAAGAATTGGTTTGCAGGTTAAAAAGATCTTTATATGGATTGAAACAGTCACCGAGAATGTGGTACCAGAAGTTTGATGCTTTCACATTAAAAATTGGTTATGTTAGGAGTGAGGAAGATCATTGTGTTTATATAAAAATTATTGATGATCAGATTTTAATTATTATCTTGTATGTTGATGACATGTTGTTTATTGGTAACAGCAAGGTAATGATCAGAGAATTGAAAGCACAACTCTCAAGCACATTTGAGATGAAAGATCTAGGGGCTGTAAAATATATCCTTGGTATGGAGATTAGTAGAGATAGAGGTAACAAAAAGCTTTGCTTAAGTTAGAGTAATTATGTTGATACTATTTTGAAAAGATTTAACATGCAGGACAGTAAACCGGTTAATATTCCTTTACCAGTTGGCATGAAGTTAAGTTTAGATATGAGTCCTAAATCTGATTTTGATTTTGAGGAAATGTCTGAAATTCCATATGCTAGTGCAATTGGTAGTTTAATGTATGCAATGATTTGTATGAGACCAGATATAGCACAAGCAGTGGGAGTTCTTAGTAGGTTTATGTCTAACCCTGGTAAAGAACATTGGACTTATGTTAAGAGGGCATTTAGATATTTACGAGGGACTTCAAATTATTGTTTAGTTTATCATGGTTCAAATAATATTGATATTATGAATAGATCATTGGACATACAGGGGTTTGTTGATTCAGATTGGGCAGGAGATCTGGACAGTCGAAGGTCTACAAGTGGTTATGTGTATACTTTGTTTGGAGTTGTGGTTAGTTGGATGAGTAAGAGGCAGCCCACGGTTGCTTTGTCCACCACAGAAGTAGAGGACATGGCTGCCACACATGCCTCTAAAGAGGCAGTTTGGTTACAGAGGCTTGCGTCAGGTATTGGTTTTAATTGCAAGCAAGTTAGGCTTGAATGTGATAGTCAGAGTGCTATTTGTTTAGCCAAAAATCCTATGTATCATGCTCACACTAAACATGTAGATGTTCAGTATCACTTTGTGCAAGAAATGGTTGAGAGTGGGAAAGTGTTAATTGAAAAAGTTGACACTTTAATTAATGCTGCAGATTATCTTACGAAGCCAGTTCCTACATATAAGTTCTTGTGGTGCAGGAAGGCCATTGGCCTTGAGTCTTGTACTTGATTTAAATTTATTATTCCTTGTTTAGAATAATTGCAATGTATAATGTCAAGTGGGAGAATGTTGGAAATAGGTTGGCATTCAATTGCAAATCCTAAACATTAAATATTTCATGTATCTCCTAGATTCTTGGAATGTGTTCAATAACACTAAGATTAAGATGAGATTAATATTTGATGAAATAATCATGACTATTGAAATTTGTAATTAATTATAAATGTAAGAAGCATGTGAGGGCGTCCATAGTGAGTTCCTAAATAATAGGGGCACATGGGACACCCACATGGTAAGGTGAAACTCACCTTGTGTTCAGTTAACTATACAAAGTAACAGTTAACACTTCTGAATGCATGAAAAGATCCTAGGAGTTAGGATTTGATGTTTGCATGCTTGAAGTTCAGTTAAATTAAGTTCAAATCAGTTCAGTTCAGTTCAGTTCAGTTCAATTCAGAATCAATTTAGTTTAGTTCAGTTCAGTTCGGTTCAATTATCTTCAGTTGCATGCATGTTGATTATTTTGAGTTGCATGTAGTTAGCTTCAGTTAACTTGGAATGCATGGCTAATAACTTGAGTTGTATGACAGATAACAGGGACTACCTCCAGTTAACAATGGATGACCATTCTTGCATGAATGGTGTTGAGTAAATGTTTCAATTAACTATAAAGCACTTGGAGCCAACTTGGGCGCCCAAGATGATTTATTGGATTTACCTCTCATGCATGATAAGATATTTTTGAAGGCTTAGTTAAGGAGGACTACTTAAGGGCGCCAACTTTGAGGAAGAACTTTGGAATTATCACCGAAGTGAAGGAGAAGTTGTAGCTTCAGTTTGGAACACCCAAATGCATAAAACACATGTTGTAAGCTTTAGTCTTCACTGAATAACTCAACTTGAAGGAATATGGCGTACCTTTTCAAGGGCTTGAGCTTATGCATTGTAATTATCACCATTTGGAGATTACAAGGTTGCATATTGTCTCTTTATCTCATTCAAGTTGAATAGAGTTTTTATAATTGTTATTGCAGGTGTGAAGAAGATTGGTAAAGACAAAAGAAGCATTCTCAAGCAAGAATTGGAGCTATTGTAATTCAGAGATTGAATAATAGAATAATTATTGGTGGAGTTTTTTCTCGAAAGGGGTTCTCCACGGTACATCTTGTGTGATCTTTCTAATATCCTGTCTAGTTCTTCTATCAACTTCTCTCTACATTCTACAATAGTAAAATGGATTAATCAAGATAATCATCCACAAAGAATATATGTAACAAAGAAAAGACTTACTTAGATCAGCAATATTAAAGTTTTACAGAGTATTAAGCTAAGAAAACACCTCATAATTCAACAATAATAACGTTCTGGCATCAATAAAATGATCTAGCGTTGTGTGGAATATTTTACAAATAACTATTCAAGTCGGTGCTATACTATGACACAAACAGAATCTAGTGATGTGATTAGCAGTATAGAACATAATCATGCTCCAAAACCTGAGATGATCACTGTCAAACACAAATTGAAAGAAATGAAAGACATGGCGTGATTGACTCAAGATTCTACAAGAAATATCATCATTGCTTCATGTTCTAATATTTCATTACCCATAGCAGGAGCAATACCATCAACCCATGCATTATCCAAAATGATTCGAAGAAAAAGATTAAGATTTGAAGTGCCACCAACAAATCCTCACACATAACAGATCTTATCTTACCAATTGAATATACAATTACCAATAGAGGGGAAACGTTTCTTTTTCATGATAGTAATGATGAGAATCATTTTTTAATATTCACCACCATACAATATTTGCAATTACTAAAATAATCTAAAAATTGGTTTAGTGACGATACATTTAAAACAATGCCAAGTATTTTTCAACAGTTGTACACGATTCTTGGCTTGAAAACTGATGCAATATTTCCACTCATTTATATTCTTATGAGCAACAAAACAAGAAGCAATTACACACAAGTACTTGCAGAATTAAAACAACTTCAACTTGAACTAAACCCAAAAACCATACTTACTGATTTTGAATTAGGTTTCATAGGAGCTATTTCTAATTTTTTCCAAATGCCACTATTTGAGGATGTTTTTTCCATTTCTCTCAATGATTGTGGAGGAAAGTTCAAGAAGAAGGTCTACAAACACATTACAATGCTGATGAAGTATTTGCATATGAGATCAAGAAACTTGTTGCATTAGCTTTCGTGCCTTAGATGGACGTAATTGACGCATTTGAAACACTTCAACAATCTCCTTATTATACAAAACATGAGGAGACCTTGCAACCCATAATTGATTATTTTGAAGACACGTGGATTGGTAAACTAACCAGAAGAGGCAATAGACGATCACCCAAGTTTCCAATCACAATGTGGAATTTCTATTCAGTTACTCAAGATGATCTTCCCATAAACAATAATACTATTGAGGGATGGCACAAAGGATTTAGTGAATTGCTTCAAGCATTGCATAGCTCAATCTAGAAATTCATCAAAGCAGTGAAAAAATAATAGAGTCTCCAAGAGAATAGAATAGAGAAATATATGGTTGGATACACTGGGCAACCAAGCAGGAAAAAATACCGCTAACTCAAAGAAAGACTAAAAATATTGGTTGATGGTTATGACAACCATAACATTTTAGATTATATAAGAGGCATCACTCATAATTTGAAACTTTAATTGAAATTTTGAATAATAAAGTTTTTTTAGCAACATACATGTAATTTATAAATTTTGTTTTCCTTTCTCTATATTCTTATGGGGATATTTTGTCCATAGGTTATTCTGACCATGGGTTATTTTGGCTTGGGTTATTATGACCCTAGGTTATTTTGTCCCTAGGTTATTGTGACTGGGTTATTCTATCTAGGGTTATTTTGGCCGGGTTATTATATCCCATAACCCTTTCATTAATTCTCAAGCATCTTCGAATGTAGTGTAAACACTAGGTCAGTCGTTACACATGCAAACACCATTAAACTTTGAATTACACGCTTCCTAAAATAAAGGATGACTTGCAAACCACACACCACACTTCATCACAACCTATAATATTTGTCTATCAACCTGAAATCCATCAAACTCCTTCGCAACAATTCACACCTTCAAAATATGCACAACTTGTACACTCATACTATACTGCCACGAATACTCTTGACATAGGAAAGAGATCAACACCATCAACATATCTTTAGAATCACAAGACCTGAAGAATAATTGTAGAGAAACACAGAGCAAAAACATTTCTCCTAGACACCTTCTATAAGCAACACTGCAAACTGGTTCATGCACTAGTGAACATAACTCCCTCTAACCATTGATCCAAAAGCCAAAATTATAGATAAAGAAACTTCGAACACATCTGTCCAACATATCCAAACCACACAAGAAAATCTTTAATCCAAAAAAAATGTGAAGCAAAACTAGAATACTTCTACAAACTAGAATACCTCTGTAACACCTCGTTTCCTTATTTTATCAAATTTCTCAATATCCTCGATATCTAAACCATAAACAGAAGCTTGTCAAAGCAACACTAGAGGTTAACACCAGTAACTTAACTAATGATAACATAATGCAACTAATCAAAGCAACAATTTCTCCTCAACCACTGCACAACTGTCACCAATGACAACACAAGCTTGTTGACATCAATGACAACACCTTCATACTTGCAATAATCTCCCCCTTTGTCATTGATGGAAACACAAGATGTGAAAAACTATCAAAGAAAACATACAACTTTGAACATACTTATTTCCTTTTCTCTTTTCTCCCCCTTGCACAACTTCAAATCATTACACTCTCTCCTACTTTCATACTTTCCTTTTTCACATGTCTCATTCTCTCTCTGTATAAACAAACTTTTTCACATGACTTCTCTCTCATCCTTTGACATCAATGACAATGGATAAGATATTCTGCATTGTTCTTTTTGACATAGAACCAAGATACTTGCAACTACTCTGAATACTCCCCCTTATGAGTATACACCAATCAACTTAACAACCTCTGCATAACGACAACATATATTCCATACTACAACAATGTCACTACCTACTCCCCCTGAGAGGTAGCCGCCAACATCAGTCCAGACAAGGAATGAACCCATAGATCCACTGTACTGATGAATTTGTACATGCATCTAGTTCAAGGAAGGAGGGGCAATAACCCCCAAATTCTTTCGAAGATACTCAAAAGTATCCTTAGGAAGAGCCTTAGTGAATATATCAACAATGTGATCCTTTGTAGGTACATATTCAAGCTTTACTTTATTCTCCACAAGCTTCTCTCTCAAAAAGTGATACCTAATTGATATATGCTTTGTTCTTGAATGCATCACAAGATTCTTTAAAATGTTGATTGCACTTGTATTATCATAAAAAATAGAAATAGGCTCATCATACACCACTCTAATATCCTGCAATGTTTGTCTCATCCATAGTACTTGTGTGCAGCAAGATGTTGCTGCAATATACTTAGCCTCTGCAGTAGATAAAGAAACAAATTATTGTTTCTTACTTAGCCATGATACCAATCTACATCCAAGAAAGAATGTGCCACCACTTGTACTTTTCCTGTCATCCACACAACCAACCCAATCTGCATCTATGTAAGCACTCAATGTTAAATTAGTATCCTTAGGATACCATAAGCCAAAATCTAGAGTGCCCTTCAAATTTATGAATATCCTCTTTACAACTGCAACATGTGTCTCTTTAGGTTCTTCTTGAAATCTAGCCACAAGAGAAACTACATGCATGACATTTTTTCTAGTAGCAGTTAGATATATCAGTCCACCAATCATAGATCTATACTTGCTCTGATCAACCTTAGGGGATTCATCAGCCTTACTCAGTTTGCAACCAGTAACCATAGGAGTACATACTAGTTTGGAGTCTTCCATTCCAAACTTCTTCATCATCCCTTTAACATACTTTGATTGTGATAGGAACAAAAAGTGGACCAATACAAAAATTAACTAGGACCCAAATTAACTCACATGTCACGCTATACTTTTATTAATTCTCAAGCATCTTCAAATGTAGTGTAAACACCAAGTCAGTCGTTACCCATGCAAACACCATTAAAATTTGAATTACACGCTTCCTCAAATCAAGGACGACTTGTGAACCACACACCACACTTCATCACAACCTAGAATATTCCTCTATCAACCTGAAACCTATCAAACTTTACAAAAATTAGCACCTTTATAATGTGCACAACTTGTACACTCAAACTACACTGTCAAACATTGCAACACTAAAATCCAACTTCTGGAGCACCAAACCATGAATACTCTTGATGTAGGCAAGAGATCAACACCATCAACATATCTTCAGAATCACAAGACTTGAAGAACAATTGCGAAGAAACGTGCAACAAAAACATTTCTCCTAGACACCTTCTGTAAGCAACACTACAAACTAGTTCACGCACTAGTGAACATAACTTCCTCTAACCATTGATCTAGAGGCCAAAATTTTAGATAAAAAACTCTGAACACATTTTTCCAACATCCAAAACACACAAGAAAATATTTAATCTAGAAAAAATGCGAAGCAAAATTAGAATATTTCTACAAACCAGAATACCTCTGCAAGACCTTGTTTCCTTATTTTATCAATTTTCTCAATATCCTCAATATCTAAACCATAAACGTAAGCTTTTCAAAGAAACACCAAAGGTTAACACTAGTAACTTAACTAATGAAAACATAATTCAACTAATCAAAGAAACAATCTCTTCTCAACCATTGCACAACCGTCACCAATTACAACACAAGCTTGTTGACATTAATGACAACACCTTCATACTTGCACAATTTCCTCCTTTGTCATTGATGGCAACACAACATGTGAAAAACTATCAAAGACAACATACAACTCTGAACATACTTATTTCCTTTTCTCTTTTCTCCCCCTTGCACAACTGACTCATTACACTCTCTCCTCCTTTCATACTTTCCTTTTTCACATGTCTCATTCTCTCTCTATATAAATAAAATTTTTCACATGACTTCTCTCTACCCTTTGACATCAATGGCAAAGGATAAGATATTTTGCATTGTTCTTTTTGACATAGAACCAAGATACTTACAACTGCTTTGAATACCTCCCCTTAGGATTACACACTAATCAACTCAACAACCTTTGCATAATGACAACATATATTCCATACTACAACAATGTCACTACCTACTCCCCCTAAGAGGTAGCTGCCAATATCAGTCCAAACAAGGAATGAATCCATAGATCCACTGGACTGATGAATTTGCATATGCATCTAGTTCAAGGAAGAAGGGGAAATAACCCCCAAATTCTTTCGAAGATACTCAAAAGTATCTTTAGGAAGAGCCTTAGTGAATATATCAACAATTTGATCCTTTGTAGGTACATATTCAAGCTTTACTTTATTCTCCACAAGCTTCTCTCTCAAAAAATGATACCTAATTGATATATGATTTTTTCTTGAATGCATCACATGATTCATTAAAATGTTGATTGCACTTGTATTATCACAAAAAATAGAAATAGGCTCATCATACACCACTCTAATATCCTTCAATTTTTGTCTCATCCATAGTAATTGTGTGTAGAAAGATGTTGCTGCAATATACTCAGCCTATGCAGTATATAAAGAAACAAAATATTGTTTCTTACTTAGCCATGATACCAATCTACATCCAAGAAAGAATGTGCCACCACTTGTACTTTCTTGTCATCCACACAACCAACCCAATCCGCATCTGTGTAAGCACTCAATGTGAAATTAGTATCCTTAGGATACCATAAGCCAAAATCTGGAGTGCCCTTCAAATATCTGAATATCCTCTTTACTACTACAACATGTGTCTCTTTAGGTTCTTCTTGGAATCTAGCGACAAGACAAACTGCAAGAATGATATTTTGTCTAGTAGCAGTTAGATATAACAGTCCACCAATCATAGATCTATACTTGCTCTAATCAACCTTAGGGGATTCATCAACCTTACTCAGTTTGCAACCAGTAAACATAGGAGTACATACCGGTTTGGAGTCTTCCATTCCAAACTTCTTCAATATCTCTTTAACATACTTTGATTGTGAAATTAATGTCTTTCTCTATTTGATTGATTTGTAACCCAAGGAAGAAATTCATCTCCTCAAACATGGACATCTAAAACTCTTTTTGCATCTCTTCTACAAACTTCTTACACATAGCTTCATTGCCTCCAAAAATTATGTCATCAACATACACAACCACTATAAAGATTAGATCTTCCTCAACTTTAAAATAGAGATTACTGTCTGCAATACCCTTATTGAATCCTTGTTGTATCAAGTATTTGTCCAACCTTGCATACCGGGCTTTGGGAGCTTGCTTTAACCCATACAATACCTTCTTCAATCTGAAGACCATATTAGGTTTATCTGACAACTAAAATCCTTCTAGTTGTTCCATGTAAACTTCTTTCAATTCTCCATTCAAGAAAGTAGACTTCACATTGAAAGGAAAGCAGAGTGCATAATACACCTTCCTAATGCTAATCTTTAGGAGAGAGATATAGAAAATGTTTCAAAACTTACAATTATAGAACATAGAGATGCACATACATGAAACACGAATAGAAAATAAAACATCAACACGGGATTTACATGGGAAAACCCTTTCGAAAAAAAACCCACACACCAAAGCAAAGATCTCTTGTATTACCGTAAAACGTAAATTGTATACAAGTTATAGAGCTATGCTCTTTCAGGTGTTTATTCACAGAATGAATTTGACAATATTATGTTACAATTGCTCCGATCTTCACTCGCTCACGATTCCGATATCAACCCAATGCATTAAGACATTAATACAAACTTCTCAAGCGTCACCAGAAAACAGATGTTCCAACTTCCATACTAGACAAAATTAACCGTCACCTCAATGAAGTTCTATTGTAATGTCGAAGGGACATGAAACCATGTATCTGAATTCTCTTTGCCACCTCGATATGCCTATCATTCCATTGGAGTGTCGAAGAGACACTATAGCAACTCGTTTTGATATGACGAAGTCTTGCCAATGAAGTCCAATTGGAATG
Source organism: Sequoia sempervirens (assembly GCA_007258455.2). Lineage (NCBI taxonomy): Eukaryota > Viridiplantae > Streptophyta > Pinopsida > Cupressales > Cupressaceae > Sequoia > Sequoia sempervirens. The sequence continues at coordinate 38,141 of VDFB02358004.1, forward strand.
TCGAAGGGACTTTCAACATTGTCCTGCCGATAACGATATGTCTCTCTGATACCAACACACCAACTTTGGGAACATCCTATCAGAATGTCAAAGGGACAAGCCTCAAGGTCCCGCCAATACCATATTGTCTTCACGATACAACTCCTTTGAAATATTCAAGGGACCACATTTTAGGTCTCGCTGATATCCTCCTATCTCCTTGAAACTTCCCTTCCTGCCATTCATCAAAATGTTGAAGAGACTTCTTAGTGACTCCCTCTGACATTGACCTGTCCCTCAGATGTCCCTTCTCACATTCCATCGAAATGTCGAAGGGACTACAAAATAGCTCCCTCCGACGTTGTAATATCCCTTCAACAATTTGAAGCACGAAGCCTAAAGTGCTTATCGGGATGTCGAGGAGACTCACAACTAAGTCTTGCCGACAAGTGCCTATCAACCCAATGAAGCTAAAGCCCAAACTTTCGAAACCTTATTGGAAATGTCAAAGAGAATGACCATTTCATCTCACTGAAATTCACCTATCAACCCGATGAACTTTCAGTAGATGCCTTTTACACTAGTAAGTTTGAGACATCTTTTTCTTAACACACACCGATTTGATACATTTTAAAGTCCTTATGTGTTGCAAATGCCAAAAACATCCTGATTGCTTCCATTCTAGCCATTGGGGAAAATGTCTCCTCAAAATCTATTCCTTCAACTTGTGCATAACCCTTACATATAAGCCTTGCCTTGTTTCTTACCACTTCTCCATTCTCGTTCAACTTGTTTTTGAATACCCACTTAGTTCCAATAATGTTTTTGTTTTTAGGTCTAGGAACAAGTCCCCAAGTTTGATTCTTCTCAATTTGCATAAGTTCTTCTTTCATTGCCTTCATCCAATGTTCATCTTTGTATGCTTCACTCACTGTCTTAGGTTTGACTTTAGAAAGTAAACATAGACTTACTTTTGATTTAGCAACTCTTCTTCTTGTCAACACACCTTTGCTTTTATCACCAATGATCTATTCTTTGGAATGATTTCTCTATACATACTTAGGGGTCTTAGGGGGATTTTATGGGACTTCTTCCTCTTCATTTTGTACTTCTTTTTCCTTAGCTTTTTCTTCTTCTTCTTCACAAGCAGATTCATCTTACTCATATCTATCTATTACTACTGAATTCCTCAAATCTTCATCAACCTTGAAACTTGCACTTTCAACAATCCTTCTTAGCCTTTTGTTGTAACATCTGTAAGCTTTTCTTTTAGTAGAATATCCAAGGAAGATACCTTCATTACACCTTGCATCAAAATTTCCTAAGTTTTCATCATCTCTTCTAATATAACATTTGCTTCCAAACACTTTAAAGTACTTGACAGTAGGAGTCCTTTCGTACCACAACTCATAAGGAGTCTTTGTGTTGTTAGCTCTTGCTTGAACATTGAACACTGTTAAGTATGTAAATAGTAGTATGAATTACTTCTCTCCAGTAGACTTTTGATAGGTTAGCTTCTTTCACCATAGTCCTTGTAGCTTCTTGAACAATCTTGTTTTTCTTTTCAACCACTCCATTTTTTTGGGGAGTCCTAGAGGCAGACAAGTGCCTTTTTATGCCATGATTCTCACAAAGCATGTTAAATTCATTGGAGGTGAATTCTCCACCTCTTTCATAGCTCAAAAATTTGATATTCAAATCCATCTCATTTTTAACCATAACTTTGAATTCTTTAAATCTATCTAGAGCTTCAAATTTTTCTCTAAGAAAAGTAACCCATGTCATTTTATAGTAATCATCAATCAAATGCATGAAATACCTGCCAAATTGAAGACTTTTCACTCTTGTAGGACCAAAAAGGTCTGTGTGTACTAATTCCAACAACCCAGTAGAAGATTGTTCCTTTCCCTTGAAACTACTTCTAGTTTGTTTTCCAAATTGACAATCTTTGTAAACAACATTGATAGGATTTGTAATCCTCGTCAGATCTCTCATTGCTTGAACTGAACTGATTCTAACCAAATTATCAAAATTGATGTGACACATTCTCTTGTGCCATAACCAACTATCATTAATCTGAATCATAAAATAGCGACCATCAACACCCTTGAGCTAATAGATATTTTCATTTGTCCTCTTTCTAGCAATAATCACAGTTTTGGACCCTTTTCTGATCTCACATCCATCATCTTGAAACATAATATTGTATCCTTTGCTACACATTTGTCCAACACTCAAGAAGTTATTCCTTAAACCTTTAACATAATAAACATCTTTAGTGTTATGCTTACCATCAAAACTGATTGAACCTATTCCACAAATCTTAGCACCTGAATCATCTCCCAATTTAACAAATCCATCATATTTTTCAAGTTTAACAAACTTACTCTTGTCTCTAGTCATATGATTTGAGCAACCACTGTCAATAACCCAATAGTCCTTATCCTATCTAACATGAAAACCAGATACCAAAGTACCTCCAACTTTATCTTTTTTCTCTGGAATACTTTCCTTCACGATACTTTCAGAGTTAGTAGAACCAGATTCATCTTTTAAGGCCAAGAACAAACATTCATTATCAACATCTCCATAATTAGATTCATCATCAGAGATACAAGTATGTTTTCTAACATAGTAGCTTTTCTTGATCATTTTTCCTTTGTTTTCCTTGTTCTTATCGTTCACAATTTTGTTTGGACATCTCGAAGCATAGTGACCTATATTTCCACAACTGAAACATCTAAAAGGTAATTTATCTTTGTACTTAGCAGTGCCCTTTTTCATTCTTCTTACAAAGTTAGCTTCCACATCATCAAGATCATCTCCATCTGAATCTTCATTTTATTTTTTCCAGTCTTGAAAGAAGTCTCCACTTTTGCACCATTCTTCAGACCAATTTTTTTCATCTCAAATGAAGTTAGTGTGCCAAACAACTAATCTCTAGAGTATGTATTAAAATTTGCAACTTTCTCAATAGCAAAAACCTTTTCACTATAAGAATCAAGAAGAGTTCTGAGAATTTTCTTTACCACTTTAGGTTCTTTGACTTGTGCACCAAAACCTCTCATAGCACTTACCAGTTCATCAACCCTCTGCATGTAACTTGTAATTGTTTCATCTTTAGACATTTACAAAGTCTCAAATTATGTCTTCAAATTATGCAACTTGGCTTGTTTACCCTTATCATCTCCTTCATTTATACTTTCTAGCTTATCCCAAACTTCTTTAGCAATTTTTAGATCCATAACTTTCACTAATTTTGTATGTGCAAGAGTACTTAAAAGGACAAACCTTGCCTTACCATCTGTTTCATAGGCCTTAATCTCATCACTTGTGCTTGGTCCATTCGAAGGTATGTTATATACAGTCTTCACTGCCTTTGCAATATAAAATCCAAGGTAAATCAAATAGCCTTCCATCTTCACTTTCCAAAATGCATAGTCTATGCCATCAAACATAAGGATCTCCTTCTTGCTCGACATCCCAGATCTACCTCAAGCGATTAAGCTTTTCTCCAAGGAACCTTGCTCTGATACCAATTGTTTAATGAAAAAGACAATTGAGAGGGGGGATGGGGGTGAATCAATTACATGTCAAATTAAAACATAAAAACCCTCAACAGTAATCAGATCCACATGCATTCATTAAGCCCTTAATCTATCATAATGTTTAAACATGAAAAGAGATAACAAAAAATGGAAACAAACAAAACCATACACAAAAGAACACCAAATTTACATGAAAAACCCTAGAAGGGAAAAACCAGAATGAGGATTAGCTCACAATATAAGTAATTGCAAAAACTGGTACAAAGAGGCTCACTTCCAGAATAGGACGCACTATCTAGAAATGATCACAACCCAGGCTCACTACCAGAATAGAAAGAAGAAAGAAGATAGAATGTTACACTAAGAAAATTATCTCAATACAACAAAAAATCCACCACAACATATTCAACAACACTTGCAGTCTTCAGGAGATCAAGATACCTCAGCTCACTACATTCAACAATCTTGTATTATAGCTCGTACTGCATTTCACACTTCTGCACTTAATTTCACATCACCACATTCAACTCTATTCCACACCCTTTCTCTCACATCAATTCACCTTGCTTTTATACCATCCGCAACTTGAAAAACATCTTCATGTTGGCTACACACACTTTACACTTTACAAATTCAAAATAGGTCAGCACTAAGCATTCCCATAGTGGATATAAATGAAAATAGGACCAATACAAAACTTAATTGGGACCCAAATTAACTCTCACACGCCACACTATACTTTCATTAATGCTCAAGCATCTTTGAATGTAGTGTAAACACCAGGTCAGTCGTTACCCATGCAAACACCATTAAACTTTGTATTACACACTTCCTCAAATAAAGGATGACTTGCAAATCACACACCACGCTTCATCACAACCTAGAATATTCGTCTATCAACTTGAAATCCATCAAACTCCTTCGCAACAATTCACACCTTCAGAATGTGCATAGCTTGTACACTCAGACTATACTGCCAAACACTGCAACTCTAAAATCCAACTTTCAAAGTACGAAACCACGAATACTCTTTACACAGGCAAGAGATCAACACCATCGACATATCTTCAGAACTGCAAAACCTGAAGAACAACTGTAGAGAACATGAAGCAAAAACATTTCTCATAGACACCTTCTGTAAGCAACACTACAAATTGTTTCACATACTGGTGAACATAACTTCCTCTGACCATCGCTCAATAAGCCAAAATTTTGGATAAAGAAACTCTAAACACCTTTGTCCAACATATCCAAACCACACAAGCAAATTTTCAATCCAAAAGAAGTGAGAAGCAAAACCAGAATACTTCTGCAAACCAGAATACTTCTGCAAACCAGAATACCTCTACAACACCCTGTTTCCTTATTTTATCAATTTTCTCAATATTCTGGATATCTAAACCATAAACAAAAGATTATCAAAGAAACACTAGAGGTTAACACTAGTAACTTAACTAATGGTCCAACATAATGCAACTAATCAAAGAAAATCTCTTCTCAACCACTGCACAACTGTCATGGATGACAACACAAGCTTGTTGACATAAATGACAACACCTTCATACTTGCAACATAGAAGTTCTACCAGTACCATCGAGACTCAAAACATGATACCGAGAGATGTGTGCATCTATGTCATGTGATTCAAGACCACATTGATAACGAGATAATTCAACTCAATGCTAGGAAGAAAAATTCAAATAAATTTTTAGCAAAGCCCAATAGCCAGCTATAGATCTACACAAATCTATTCCTATCTTCTTCTTCTGACTTGACCCCATATGAGTATGTGAATTTAGTCTCATTTACTCGTATTCCTTCTTTAGATCATGTGCATACTATTCTTGATATTGCATTTACTTCACATGATCTGCTTTTGAACAAGGAGCTCTCTACATCATACATTCCCACTCGCATTAACGATAACATTGTAATAGGTATTATGGTTGATCCTTCAAATTGTGTGAATGTGATTACAAAGGAGACCCTTTTTATAAATTACACAAGGATAAGTACAATAAATCATAGGCTACCGTCCACACACATGATGGGTTTTTTATTGCGCCTATTGTATCTATTTCTTTGTCGGTCCTAGTAGGACCTAAGGTCTTGGAAGTCTCATTTGTTGTGATTCCTAAGTCTGACTTATTTAGAGTGAGGCTAGGAATTCAATGGTTGGCCTCCATGAATGCAGTTGTCTCAATAGTCCACAAATGTTTGAAGTTTCCCCACGAGGGTACCGTGCATATTTTCCCAGATATTGGATATAAACCACTAGTATCACATGGGGGCTTCTCCCTTGACCAATTTTGGCCTACCCTAGTCAGACCCTTGCCTTCTAGAGTGGATTTTTTGAATAGAGCTTATTTCAGGTATAAGGCTAGGGGATCAGTGTCAGAAGGTGGTTTTCCTCTATCTAGTTAGGCTATCTCTTTAAAGGCCTCCTTGAGTGCACAATGCAATTCATCCTCTACCCCTCTAAAGGGGAAGGAAAAGCTTGCTCTTTCCCTTGAGCCTTCTCCTTATTTTCATGTTCTTTATTCTTCCGCACCTTCTTCTTCATCCCATCCTTTGGTGGCAACTTCCATTCCTTCTACTATGCCTGGCACAGGAAAAGGAAAAGCGTCCATGTTGTGAAAGGTGAAGCCTCAAGTTTTTCAACTTCTAGTTCTTCCCATGATTCCCCAACCCACCCTTTATGTCAAGGGGAAGCATTCTTGTGGGGTTGTTCCTGCTCCTTGACCTCTGCCTATTCTTCCACCTACCTCCAAGGTAGCGAAAGGAAAGGGGCCTGCTATTGAGATTCTTGTGTCTCTTTTTGATTTTATGCCTCCTCCTACTCTTCAGAAGTCCATCCTTCTACTGGTGATGGTTGTGGAGGTTGCTCCTTTGGTAGAGAAGAAGCCCCTAGCCTCTTCTCAATCTACATCCTCTAGTTCCCACAACCACCATAACCGATTGTGCGCAAGTGTAAGCGTCGGTGAAAGGCTTTGGCTAAGGAGCATGCTGCCTCGCAGAAGACCAAAGAGGAGCATTCTATCGTTGTTTCTTCTCAACCTTTTTTTGTTGCTTCAATCTCTAATTCTTATTTTTCCTCAGTTCCCATCGCCTCAGTCCTTCTTCTTGCTTCATCGGCAGACCTCGATGAACCTCCCCTAAACAAGTGCAGTTGTTCATTGCTCCCTCTACGGAGCCTCCCCTTCTCACCTCTCTTCCTGACATTCCTTTTTTGCATCCCGTAGACATGCCTTTCACAAAGGTGGTTTCCTCTATGGCTTTGTTTCCCTCTCCTTCTTCCACTTCAGTTGTGATGATTCCACCTCCTCTGTTGAAGCACAAGTTAGAGAGTGACCTCACTTTGAGTGATGGTAAAAAAAGGTTGTATCCACCTCTTGAGTCTTGTTTTGCTTTGGCATGCACAGTCCTTGTGATGGAGGCAATGCCCACATTCCTGGAGTTTGTCACTTCCCCTCTTCCTGAGGATGACACTAACTCTCAGGTGTCTTGTCCACTTCCCATTCAGTTATCACATGCTACTCCTAAAAAGTGCATGTTTTATTTGTTGGAGGACCTTTCAACCTTGTCCTCGATCTTCGCTAGGTTGATAACTTTAGTCTCATAGGAGCTTGATGACAAAGACCTTGAGGGGCCTTCTTCCTTAACCCTTGTTGCAGGCGAGTTAGCTAGTGCCACTTTAGCTACCCCCCCTAAAAGCTCATCTTCCCTCCCCATATAATGATCTAGATTGGGAGCAAGATGATTTGTTGGTTGAGTTGAATCAGAGTAGCACCTTCTTCTTCATCTTTAGATTAGCTTTGCGTGTTTGTTTGTGGTCTCCCATGATTTTCTATATATGTTTGTGCTCTTTCCTAGAGGACACTTGCTACCCTTATAGGTGCTTGGATATAAGAGAGAAAATTTGTCGTACGCTTTTTCTATCTGTATCATCATTCTTTTATGTGTTGTAAATTTTGGATTTCATGTTGGGAATAAGGCAAACCGTTGGGGCATTTAGGCCTCTTCCATGTTGACCCAATTTCTATTTTTACTTTGTCATCATGTGTTCTTCTTCTTGTTCTAATACATTTGGGGGTAATGATAGTTCATATATATATATTATACTATACTTATCTATCTATATCTATGAGCAGTTCTGACCCTGAATGATCAGATCCCCCTATGCTTTTGATTTCTTCATCTCTACTTTGTGATGTTGTGGTTTCTATGTGTTGTCCCTCGTGTGACTACATTCATGAATACATCTTGTCATGTATCTCATGCCACATATTCTCTTGTATTTTTCTTCTCCTTTGAATGACACATGATCCTTTACATAGTACACATCATTCTATGGGGGGCTATCATATATGCTTAGTTTTCAAAAAAAATCAAAAAGTTTCAAAAGGATTCCTTAAAGTCTTGTGTGTGATCATCTAGCTTGGGGGCAACCTAACTAGACCTAACTTGTATTTTCTTTTCATTTATCTATATTTCTATATAATTGTCTATTTGGCTATCTATGGAGGTGGAAACACCAAAGCAAGGGTTTGACCAAGGCAAGCCCCAAAAAGCAACCCCAACACTTTTCATATTTTTCATGTGTGCAGGTTTATCCATGAGGAGCTTGCGGGAGGTTGGACCTACCGTGAGTTAATCCATTTTCTTCCACTACTTGTCATTTCACTTATAATTTTATTTACTTATTGTTTAAGTATTCTTCTTGTTGTATTTTCTTTCATTTTCAGCACTCTGTTTAGATTAGTAAAATTGTCAAACCTCAACTTTTAGGTAGTTAGCAGATCCCAAGTGTCTCTAGTGGCTGACTATATCTTTGGTCCATACAAGAACGCCATCCTGCCACAGTGTTTTCCTTGATCTAAACTTTCATCCATTGGCTGAGATCCTACATATCTATCTCTTGAGACCTCTAAGATATGTTCACTCGGATTCTGAAGTCTCTTTTCCATAAACATTCAGAAAACCCAAAAACATAGCATAAACTCCCTCTTAACCGTAATCCATAACTTGATCTTTTGTCCTTGAGGTAATAGAGAATCATTCGCTCCCTATAGAATCTTCCCTATCCTAGAGACTCGAGAGTAGTGAATCCTCTCCATTACATATACCCTTTGATGATGATACTTTAGAGGAGATTGAGTATATCACAAGTCTTGTGTGTTTTGATGGCTCAAAGACTTGTCTTCATGTTCCCACTCTTCAAATCGAGACCCGATCTTCATCTTTTTTTGTTCTTGATAAGATTGAAATCACTACATATTTGGCCCCTATTGGTTTAGTACAACAAGACATCCATCATCTTTCAGACACAACTACTTGGGATTCGTATCTTGCAAACATATCCTTAGTCTTACATTGCAGATTTGGAGGATTACTTTGATGAAATCCATCTCTTTTTTGATAGCCACATCATCATTTTTGGCACACCATCTTCATTGGATTTGGAGCTTGTTTTACATGAGTATTCACGGGTTTCTAGATTGACATCATCTCTTTTTGATATGTGGACACTTGAGCACTTTTTCAGAGGTACACACCATTTGGATTTGGATCCTAATTCTTCCATATTTTAGGAATGACTTCTCTAATCACTAGTGGATTTGTTTCTTCTTGTAGAGGAGGAGATTTGCTACCCTCAAGATAATGAGGTCTTAAGGAGCAAATAGCCCTCAACTACCTCAAAAGACACTACTTAGGTGACAAGATAACATGACAAAGTTTTCTTATTTGTATTTTATGCAGAAGTAAGAGGTGAGATTTCCAAAAATAGAAAGAGTAGAACACAAAGGTCTTTCGAACAATTTGATGAGCTCTTAGCCAAGGATGATAGTGTGACACACAAGCGTCCCCATGGCACGTTAGTGTCTCGTATGGACCAAAAATTGAGAATATCCCAGAAAACAACTAAGTGATTTTTATCAATTATGATTACTAGGAACTCTTGAAGTGTGAGAAAATAACAAAGAATAACAACTAAAGTAGTGTAAATTAAATGAAGTGCAAGTGATAAAATGAGAGAGGAGAAAGTAAATACTCACAACGGATAGAGAGATGAAGCCTCCAACAATGAAATGTCTCCAATACTTGCACACATAAGACCGAGGAAAATGTTGGGGGTTGTTTAGGGGTTTTCCTTAGTCAAACCCCTTGTTTCGGTGTTTCCACCTCCACAGACATCCAGATAGATGGATGTATCAAAAGATAAATATACAAGATGATAAGTCCATAGACAAGGGATGCGATAAATTCCAAGATGATCAAATATGTAAGACAAATAGATATTACCAAAAAGGATTGAGGGAGCCAGAGAGAGATAGAGAGATAGAGAGAGAGCTGCAAGAGCCAAGAGAGTTGTGAAGATTATTATGAGAGCTTGAAACTATTGTAGCAAGCTGTAGATGTAGGAGTTTATGCAGAACTCCTCGACACCCCAAGATCACCTACAAGACAAAATAAATTCCACAAGAGAGATGGAAAAAATATCATGCTATGAATATGGATGCAATATTTCCAAAATGAACTTGATTGTTGTTCATAGATTGATGATTGACTGATTGTTGATTGTTTCAATGTATATATAAAGTCTTGCTTATATAGGCAAGGGTGATAATGTACCAACATTAAATAGTTGTGTCATGATTAAATGACCTAGATCACATCCATTAAATAAAATACAAATAGATAAGATATGGTAAGATCTTATCTAGACAACTAAGACTTCTAGTAAAAATAACTAGGACCCAAGTGGACTTAACAATGTAAATAGGACCTAGATAAGTAAAACACCTATTTACACCAACAATCCCCCTTAAGTACAATGTAGGGAGTACTTATGCAAATGGAATAAAGATGGGTCCCAACTATGAGGTCATATTAGGTGCCTATTTACATATAAAAATTCAATCTCTCACAAATGAAGAAAATAAGAAAACCCCGTTGGACAAAAATCCTCCCTAAAAGAGAGATAAGAAAAAAAATACTCTCAATAATGTATGAGAAAGACAAAACCCCATTCAAGGAAAAAGACCCCCCATAAGAGAGAAGAGAGACTATGCACCCCCCCTCAATGTAGTATCTCCTAAAAAGATAGTAGATGTCCGATAATGAATGTTGAAGATGATCTGCGACTTTTGAACAACGTTCCTCCCCTTGAGAAGAAATAAGACCAAGATGGTATGTAGGATATCTTTCCATTCTTGAAAAGAAGATGTAAGAAGAAAGCTGATGTGTGATGTTTATGAAGAATGCTCAAGTGTCTCCATGTCGATGTTGAAAGGTGTCACACTCCAAATAGACTTTTTAGGCCACACGGTCAAAGAAGATAATCCAAAATCTCTTAGAAATGATTGTAGAACACATCCAAAGACAAAGATACCTCCTCTAAAGACAAAGAAGCCTCCTCCAAATGCTGTCCAAAAATATCCACTCATGTCAAACTACAAAGGATGATCATGTAGAGAATGAACAAGAGGGTTAGAGTGTTCCCTCGCAACAACTGAAGAATGATCATCTCCATCAAAGAGAAGATGAATGCATTAAATAATGTCTCTCAAATATGAAATGTGGGACTCAGAAAACAAACCAACAATGTCTGTCAAGTACTCATCCCATGTAGTCATCTTTGGAAGATGATGAATGTCTTACTACATTGAATCATAAGGAGCCAAATCTATGGATTCACAAGCATCCTCAGGTACAATAATAGTTGAAGGAGATGAGATCTCAGTGCATGTAATTCGACTACACCTATCATCACCCATTATGTCCTTGATGTTAAGAAATGTGTCTCAACCTTGCAATTACATAAGATACTATTGATAGGTAAGCACGAGGGGCATGAGGGGTTGGTGATACTCTTGTGAGAAGCTTGCTTTGCAAGTATATTGTAATATTTTTTATTTTTGAATAATATATTGGATGGATTTTGGAGTGTGGGTTTTTCTCCCGAAATGGTTTTCCCCATAGAAATCACTGTGTTGTGGTATGCATGATATTTATGTTTAAGTTTTTGTAACTATTGTAAAGATCTATAAAGTTTTGCATTATCTGCTCTCAAGATTAGTGTAGGAATTTGTTCCACTACCTTAGCTTCCTTAAACTCAAAACATGATGAAGTAGGAACACTAGATGATTCTTCCAATATTGGATTACAAGAGTCCTCAACCTCAAGATGTTGACTCATAAATGAATAAGATGAACCCTCTAAAGCTTGATTAAGAGCCATAGAAAATGAAGTCTCAATATAAGTCTTGGTAGGAGGAGAAGGAGAAGGTTATGTTTCATCAAAACTACCAAATCTTTCCCAATGAGTAAGCTCAATAGTTGTTTTATCATCAATAGGTCGAAACTCTACAAATGGAACAAGAAAATCCGTAAAAGGATCCTCTAAGAATGGAGGTTCATTCGAGTCTCCATACATCTCCCAAATTTTGGTCATATGTTCACAAGGGATCTCAATACCATTAGTGACCAATTGTGTGTCAATATCACAACTACAACCAATTACTCCTAGGATATGTTTTCTATGTCCCACACAACTCTCTTCCACTTTGATGAAGGTTTAGGAACTAGTCCATAGAGATATGGCAAGAGATTAAGCCACCTGCAATGTGTTAGGATTTCATCTCGCCAAGACTTAAAGGTCCATTGATTTAACCTTATTATAGTAGGATGTATTTTGATGCCCATATTAGAATCCTCAATTTTAGTCACACAATAGACCAATCAAGAGACATAAGTCAACAAAAGCAATAGATTACTCCCCCAAATTACTCAATTATGAAACCCCCAAGTAAGATATGAGGTTGGCACTTGCCAACAATAGCAAAGTTGACTTTATCTTAGTGCATACATATTGCCAAATTTGGCCACAAGCTCAAAGAATTTTTTTACAAATTGTATGAGATAAATGTGATCCCACCATCGGAAATTACACAAAAAATTATGCACTTTCAAAAAAATTCACTCAAAAATGTTACTGTAAAAGCAAGAACAAAACCTCAGAAGTTTTGAAAATGAGAATGACTCAACAACATCTATGAGAATCTAAAATTTCTAGAAAACCAGGTATAAAAATAAAAAACCAACTACACCACTATGTAGAGCACGAAATTTCTCCCCAAATAAAAAAAACTTGTGCTAAAAAGGAGTTTGTATGACCATGTTATGAGCCTCTGAAGTTTGTCTCGAAACGAAACCTGTCAATACAGAGGGGGTCCAAAATTCAAATGGAATGCTGACATCATTGTTGATGCAATGATGACATCAATGGTACAAGAAATAAAATTTGACGACCTAGGTGTCATCATAGGTCAACTCAATCAAACAAAAAATTCTACTTGGTCAGAATCTTTGGAAATGCAGCAAAATATGATGTACCTTGGCGGAATATGCTTTTCAAAGAATTTATTGACCGATTTTTCTAAAAGTTCGGAGAGAGTTTTGGCAGGTCTTGCAAGCCAAGATGATGCCTATGGCCTCCTACCACAGTACCAAAAGGGTACTACATTCGCAGTCTACAAAATTTTGTGACTGCAGGCCCTTATATTTTTATTTTATTTTTTATTTAGTTTAAATTCTGAAAAAAGTTTAATAAAAAACTAGAATTTTAAAAAAAAAAATTCACCTTTAACCTTTATTTATTTATTTTCTGTCGACAAAGTATTTTCTACAATAATGACGATCGTACAGTTGTACGAATGACAAAGGAGGGTGATTTTTTTTCCTCAAGCTCTAGGTGAAGCCATCTAATTTTTACGATTTGACAATTGATCTTAGGGTTCTTGGGCCTTTCGAACATAATGGCAAGGACGATTTTGGTCCAAAATGCTCTAAAAATTTAGCTACCTCCTTGATCTGGTAAACCTTGCCTAGCTTGAAACCCTCATAAATTAGACAATATATGATGAAATTTGATGAAACAAAAGCCAAAATTGACTTTCTCTAATGCCCTAGATTCAATGACGAGGTTAACAAAACCCCAACTCAAACCCAAAAAAGTTTTGTGCCATGATTGGTCCCTCAGATTTGGGAAGAAGCCTGTAACACTGAAGCTCTGATACCAAGTAGGAATTTATGTTGAACTCTTCAACACCCTAAGATCTGTTGCAAGACAAAACAACTTCCACAAGAGAGATGCAAAAATATGATGCTATAATTATAGATACAAGATTTCCAGAATAAACTTGATTATTGTTCATAGATTGATGATTGATTGATTGTTGATTGTCTCAATGTACATATGAAGCCTTGCTTATATAGGCAAGAGTGATGATGTAACAACATTAAATAGTCATGTCATGATTAAATGGCATGAATCAATATTAAATGATCTAGGACACATGCATTAAATAAAATCCAAATAGATAAGATATGATAAGATCTTATCTAGACAACTAAGACTTCTAAAAAAAGCAACTAGGACCTAAGTGGACTTTACAATGTAAATAAGACCTAGATAGGTAAAACACCTATTTACACCAACAGTAGAGAGCTATGCAAGATTGACTGTAATGTCCCCAACTTAAATCAAGATGATTAGTAGTAGATTCATTGTCCTTTCCTTGGATTACCGAAGAGGAAGAGGACATAGAGCATCATTGGGTAATATATGGAGTTTTGGTTTGTTTTAAATTCTATTCTTAAGTTGTGTGCATGTCTTTTTATGTAACTTAAGTGAACTTAAGTTATTTTGAGTCATGGGCACATATATTTAGGCAACTCAAAAGTTTCCTAGCCAAAAGACTTAAGTTGTCCCCTCTTTATGTACTTTAAGTGATTTAAAAAAGCATGTGATAAAAAGGCAAAGGGGGCATGTGTTTTGAAGAAGCTTATTGGTTCAATTTTTAGGGTTTCAATGCAGAGCATTGGTTTAAAAAGCGGTGAATCAAGGGCTGAGATTAATACAACTGTTTCAGAGTTATTACATAACTCTCTAGGGGTCTTTCAAAGCTCATTATGTAATGAAGTTTTTTGTTTATAAGTGTTGCAACTTGGCTTGAGGATTGAAACCCTTAAACATCCTTGATTTTGGTGAGACATATGGTCTCTCCCTAGTGGGAAGAGTGTGTTTCAGTGGAAGAACTCCAGTATATGAAACCCTAGCACATTATTTTTCTGGGCTGCAAGTATTCATCAGGTTTGGAGGCCAAATCAGAGGAGAATCTTAGTGTTGAAGACTCAAATCTAGAAACTTCTATAGCTAAAATTCATCAATTTCTAAGTTTTTGGTGGACAACTATTGAGGAGCATATAAAATATCCCTAGCATTGAAAATTTTGGGGGCCTAGCACCATTTTGAGGGTCAGTTAGGGTTTGGAAATAATTTTGAACCATTTTGAGGTATTTTTGGTGTTAAAAATCTGCATATTTATCTTGGTTTAAACTCTAAAATTTTAAAGGGAATCATTTTAATGCTTTTTTGAAAATTCTATTCAGAAGTTCCTAATTTTTTAAAAAAATATAAAAAATATTTTGAGCTTAGATTTGAGTTTATTGAAAGATTTTCTATTTGAAAATAAAATTTTATAAAATTTTATTGCAAATTTTTGGAGATATCATTGTTTTTCTATTATCCCTATTTGGGGATATTACAGTCGTATCAGAGCTGCAAGAACTTGGCAACCTATTTGGGTTGACTACATGCGTGGAAAGGGTGGTCATAGCTTGGAAGTGCATAAGGAATTAATGGTGAATACCAATTGGCCACCTTCATCAAATGAAGAAGAAAAATAAATGTTTTCAAATATATTGAGACTATTACATGATAACAATCTTTATTTGAGTCAAATGGTTTGAATAACACAACATATGGAAGGAATTTAGTGCATACAGAGAGAGAAGTAGCAAAGCTACAAAAAATAAGGAGCATTTTACCAACAAATCCACAGGTTTTTCACAGTCTAGACTGTTCATGCCCACTTTCATACAAGAGGATGAGCATACACAAGAGGAACCTATAGAAGATAACGAGGATGTTGAAATATTAGCTAAGTATCAAGCTCTAGGACTAGATTTTAAATCAACCATCTCTTTCGGGGACTACTTGGAGGTCACCAAGCACACAAAGCCCAAGCAAAAACAAAATCAAGAGAAGCATAATTATGGGTTGCAGAAGAGGTTGGGACAACTATCCCTACCTAGTTTTGATGGATCATCCAAGTGTACAACTAGAGCTTGGATTTAGAAATTGGACACTTATCTTGCTTTGAAACAGATGAAAGAGATTGAGGCCATCATGTTTGCTACCCTTCACCTTGAAGGAGTTGCACATGAGTGGTGGTAACATGGGTTAGTGATACAAGGACATGGAGCAATAGTATCTTATGATTAGTTTTGTACTACATTGATAGAACGGTTTAACTGTAAGGATTCAGAGACACACTCAATGGATTTGGCTCAGTTGACATAGGTTGGGACACTTGATGCATATATTTCAGAGTTTCAATGAATATTAGTTATAGTTTTTGATGTGACCAAGAAGAGGTTGATTTCTTGATTCATAGACGATTTGTCAGAACCTCTCAGAGGTTGGGTGAAATATTTCAATCCACCATCCTTTCAGGATGCTATTAAGTGTGAAAGGAATATGGAGTTATCTACACCACAGGCTAGGTTTCCTAGCAAGTTTCCCTAGAGATCCTCATTGCAGAATTGGCCATAGAGGAAGGACAAGAAACTAGAGTATACTAGACCAACTAGAGTATCATGATTTGAAGGATGAGTTGAGACAAAAGAGGCTTTACTTTGTTTTTCATGAGCCTTGGACACCTGTACATAAGTGTAAGAGTGAGGGAAAATCCCACTAGACCTAGGTTCATGATGAGCAATATGAGTAGATGGATGGGGAATCGAGCGTGGATGAGCATCAAGATGACTTGACACAAATGAAGGGTGTGATTGCAACTCTCTCTACCACTCCTCATTATAATTCCTTCAAAGTTAAGGGTGTTATGCAAGGACAATGAGTTGTTATATTGATTGATAGTGGGGCTACCCACAACTTCATTGATGTGTCCTATGTAATAAAGTGAGGTTTGAAAGTTGAAGAGCATGATGGTTTTTGAGTGAAGATAGCAAAATAAATATTGTGTTGTGTTAATTTTGTACCACAATTGAGTATGTCTTTGTGCAACTACACCCTTATTGATGATTTCTATATGATTGACATTGATGACAACAATGTTGTATTGGGTGTTTAATTGTCACATTCTATAAGTCCATATGTCATCGAGTTTAAAACTATGCAATTGAGTTTTATAGGGGATGGTAAGAACCTATGGTGTTACGAGGCTTATCTTTAGAGGCACTTAGAGTTATTTCAACTAAGAGGATGGAGAGAATTTTTTGGCATTCAGAGGCTGAGTAGGAAGTGTAGTGTTTTATTTTAGATAAGTCTTGAGATACAGAACAACATAGATATCATGTTGACATAGAGGGTTTGTTGGACAAGCATAGTTTGGTGTTTTGAGATTTATCACATGGACTACCTCTAAATCATGGATTTGTACATGTCATTGAGCTTGTGGATAGAAAACTAGTGGTTACAAATCCCTACCATCATGCTAAGCAATTCAAGGATGAGATTGAAAAGAATATTCGGGAATCGTTGGATGGACATATATGGCCTAGCTCTACTCCTTTTGCTTCTTCTATTATTTTGGTGAAGAAGAAGGATGGTACGATAAGGATGTACATAGATTATAATGCACTTAATAAGAACACCATCAAGAACAAGTACCATATTCTGTATATTGATGAGTTGTTCGATGAGCTACATGGAGCGATCTATTTTTCCAAAATAGATCTTCATTTAGGATACCATCGTATTCGAGTTTGAGAGCAGGATGTACACAAAACAACTTTCAAGTGCCACAATGGAAATTTTAAATATTCAATGACGCCCTTTGGATTATCAAATGCTCTGACTACTTTTCGGTCTTGCATGAATCATGTGTTCAATAAGCAGTTGCAAAAATTTGTGTTGGTTTTCTTTGATGACATCTTAGTATATGGAAATAGGTGGGAATAACATCTTTGGCACCTTGATGAGGTATTGAGTATCTTAGAAGCTAATTCTATTTTTGCAAAAAAACACTAAGTGTGAGTTCGATATGATTGAGCAATTGTATTTGGGATATGTCATTGGGAATGGTGGAGTGAAGGCACATAGGGAGAAGATTCAAGCTATACTTGACTAGCCACCACCCAAGAACATGTCACAATTGAGGGGTTTTGTTGGTCTATGCACATACTATAGATGGTTTGTGAAGGAGTTTTCTTCATTAACTGCTCCTTTGATAGATTTGACCAAGAAGGATGCTTTCATGTGGACGGATGAGACTCAAAGAATCATGGATCATCTTAAGAAGGTAATGAGCACTTGTCCTATTATGGCTTTAACATATTTCTCTAAACCTTTTGTGCTTGAGTGTGATGCATCTGGTATTGGTATTGGGGTTGTTTTTAAGAAAGACAAGCATCCCATTGCTTATGAGAACCGAAAATTGAATGAAGTTGAAAGGAGGTTCTCTACATATGATAAGGAAATGTTGGAGATCATGCATGCACTTGAAAATTTTCACCAATATCTTATGGGTAGCAAGTTTATAGTGAGGATTGATCACAATAGCCTCAAGTATTTCATGAAGCAAAAAGGATTAAACGAGAGACAACAACGTTGCGAAAGTAAGCTACAAGGGTATGATTTTGACATTGAATTTTTCAAAGGGAAAAATAATGTTGTTGATGCATTGTCAAGAAATCCTACTGTAGACACCCAAAATTGTCCATGTCATAACATTACCTAGTCAATACATGACCTTGTAAGACATCTTGTAATATTTTACCCTAGGTCATTACATTATCCCACTTATCCCATTTATTCCACTTAATCACCTTCCCAATTAATTAAATAAATCTCATTTATTTAATTAATTCCCCTTCACATGTCTCAAAATAATTCAAAATAAATATTTGAATTAATCCCTCACTTATTGTCACATTGCAACATGTGTCACATGACTACAACTCTTCACATGCACAAATAATTAAATAATTTTATTATTTAAATTATGAGATTCCCACTCACATCCTAGTTTTAGCCCCACTTATTTGTGCGTCATAGGCATCTTTTCCTCCAAAATAAATAAAAGAATCCCACTTATTCCCTCACATCCTAATTTTAGCCTCTTGTCATAACCCACTTAATGTGCGTCATAAGCAGTAAAATCAACTTTTAATCCTAGCCATACACATCATACAATGAACTTTTAATCTTAGGCATCAAATCATATCACCTCTTGCCTTTAAATCTAGCCTCACACAAGCCATTTGGATCAATCTTCTTCTAGTATCCTCACTCTGCCAAAATTCTCATATATCTATCTATCCTCTACTATCCATCATCTTCATCTTAATGTTATGATGAAATAGTGAGCAACCAACATTCCTCCATCAACAATCAAACCTTCAAAATCTTGCATTCTCATGCAAGGTAGAGTAGAGCAATGGAGATAAGTCGAGTTTAGCGTGGATTTGGGTTTGCATTCGCTTGTTATTTTGATTTTCATGCTTGCTTGTACTCTATTGTGCTAGTTAGGGTTTGTTATCTTGCTGTTTTAATTTTATATTTGATTTTACCTAACTACATTTGGTGAACCCGACATGAATCCTTTGATCTAGCTTGCTTTTTGCAGGTTTTATTGATTTTTTGTTGCAGATCTGCCATTTTTTGGACAAAACACTAGGTTTTAAAGATTTCATCATATCTTCCAAATGACTAGAAATTTTTCTACAAGATTTTCACATAATTTTTTCCATCATCTAAGGAAGCTACAACATAAAAATTGTAGGTTTATCACCATTTTTGTAGGAGTTATCACGATTTTATGTTTTTTCATAAAATCAATTTTCTTGGTGCAAATCAGTGAATTTTTTAGAGATTTTTACATTTTTGGAAAGATCTTGACATTCTAATGGGGGTCTATGTTTTACACATAACAAGGAATTTTTCTGACTTCTCTACATTTTTGGAAAGCTCTCAGAAAATTAGTAGGGGTCTCTTCTTTGATTTTTTTAGTTTTCAGATAAAAAATGTCTTGAAATAATCAAATATAATTCAACAATGTATCTGAAATTACAATTTTCCTTGTCTGATGAGTTTTTTTTTTTAATGGCTGCATTATAATATCATTTTCTAATTTTGTAGGTGAATCTAACGAGCTGGAACAACATTGGCATCAACATCTATAACATATTTAAGGATGAAAACAATTAGGTGCACACATTCCATCTTTCATCGCTAATCATTGTTTCTCAACACAATTCAATTTGGAGCTTAAAAAGAACAACTTGTTTCATCACACACTTGGATTTTGGGCTTAAAAAGAACATCTTGTTTATTTTCACATCATTGAAATTGGGTTAAAATGAACAAATATCTTCCTACGCATTTGGCTTTGGGATCTAAAAAGAACAAGTGCTTGAACTGTTTTACACACATTTCGATTTTATAAAAGGAAATTAACAACCGCAAATGTGAATCAAGTGAGTGTGTGTATGCTCTCTCCTTGCACTGCAAGGTGATATTGGAGATCAAAAACACCTCACTTGGTTCAATTTTTTCATACCCTTCTTAGGAGGCCTGCTTGGAGACACACCACTCCAAGGGACGACCTCAATCGAGAGGTGAATCAAAAGACACCCTCCTTTGGGAGTTGAAATCTTGTCACTCTTGGCTAAGCCCCAAAGAAATTTATACCTTTGGAAAGTGAAGGTGAAGGGTGGGTTACCCGTTTCTCCCAGCTGTGTGGTAGGATTTTGCTTTCAAGTCATCCCTAGTCAACCTCGTGCATCCTAGCTTAAGACATAATTGGCCATACCCACTTGACTAGCATTAGGCTTGTTGTTGTGTATTCACGTGTTTTCTTAATCATAACATTTAATATTGAAAGAAAAAATTATTGTTGTTTTTGGTGTGTGTGTTCATGCATTTACATGTGAGATCTTGTGTTTGATATTTCCCAAGTCAAACTTTCAATAAATATTTTCCACATCATCCAATCTTTCCAAGCCAAATCATCCTAGTCATTCAAGCAATCACATACTAATCATTTTAAATCATCATCATGATCTTAATCAAATATTTTCCAAAAGTGACACCATTCCAACATTAGAAGACCTAGTACCCCAATTCCAAGACCTCCTCCAATCACTTTATCAAGCACCACAACCCTTAGACCAACAAACTATACACAGGATCCAGCATCATCCAAAAATTTCAACCGCAAGCAAGCCAATCACCTCAATGCAACATCTCATAGTGCAAGCCCAATATCTCATAGCCACTTGTCAAACCCAACAAAAACATCATCCTCTATTCATTCAACACCAATCAATTCCACCTCATTCCTATGTGGCATCTCCCTCCATTCCATATCAATCTAATCCAGCCACCTATCAAAACAATTCTATATCAACTTATCCCACATCCTTCCATAATAATTCCACATCACCTTATCCCGCCTCTTTCCTTGTCAATCCTACATCAACCTATCAATTCATCCCACAACAAGCACATGTGAGCCAAAGTCCACCTTTGCAACAAGATCAAAAGAATTTAAGTCTTAATGCCACCTTTGACAAGGGAAATACCAATCTAGCTCATGCATCCTGTAAATATATTATACCACCATCTAATCAAAGGCCTATCTTAAAGCCTCCATGTCCTAGTCCAAATCTATTGGTCCCCACACATTCCAACCCATCAAACCCTTCATTACCCACACCATCATCCAATCCTCCATCAATTCCACCCCCCAAGTTCAAACATTACTAAAGCAAACCCAAATCCACCCATCCACCTACAAAGGATGTGACCCAAGGGCTACTAGCAAGGAGTCAACCATGTCAACCATTTCCCATCCTTGAGCTTACAAAATATTCTTCCAACAACATGCCTAGTCTTCTAATTCCATCATGTCACCCACAATCCCTTTAACCTATTCTAGAGTCAACCCCCATGAGCCCAAGTCAACCTCCATCATGCCCTCATGAGATTGACCATCAAGAACATGTCAAGCCCCTCAAAGAGCCTTGCTCATCCACTTCCATTCAAGCAAGACAAGAGGTATGTCAAGAGCCTAATCCTAAGCATGGGGAAACATCAAGCCCTCCTACTAATCAAGATCAAATCATTTTCATTCAACCTATCCATAACATATATCTTTTCCATGATCAAGACACTATTCATGATGAAGAACCTATCCATGAGAACCTTGATCATATTCATACCCCCACTACCATTCATGAACAAGACACCCAAGATCCACATAATGAAAGTCTTGTTGACCTACTTGAACATTCACCCTATTCCATGGCCTTCCTTCGAAGTGAAGAAAATTCCCCTCCATCTAGCCCTATCCATGATGCAATCCACTTTTCATGATGAGACATATGCCTCCCAAGCACACATACAAGATCAAACAAATAACTTGGATCTACATGAACATAATAAAGATCCTAATGATCCTTCCACATCAACTATCAATCCCACCTCAAGTCCACCATCATATCCTATTGGTCATACCACCTTCATCCATGAACGTTCCTCCTTAGGACAACAACAACCATTGTCCTCCACTTCACCTAATAATGAACTCATGTCTAGTATACAAAACACAACTAGTCCCATTGTCCATCGCATGCTTCAAAGCATGAACTATCAAGGTAAAGGCTTTGGCCTTTATGAACAAGGTATTTTGGAGCCAATCAATGTCAAGGTACCTCCACGCTCTTATGGCCTTGGATATACACCCCAAGGACACCAATCTCAAGATGTTGGTGCTTCATTCATCCAAGCCCACCTCCTTCCATCATAAGTCCTATCATACACCCAAAACATATGTTGCCATTCCACCTCCATCATCCTACAAATTACAAAAGCATGTGACCATACACCTTCCACCATCCACTCTACCACCAATGCTTCTAACTCCTAATATCCCTCCATCAGGGAAAACTTTAGTGGCGAATCTTCACCAATTGGAAAATTCCAAGGATCGGCCAAGTCGAAATTGGAAAATTTTTCGCACCCAATAGGGTGTCCAAATCGCCTGAATTTTACAAACTATAGGTCCAATGCATGTCCATTTTCCAATGAGTTTTTCTATGAGGCATATTTAAGCAAAAAAAATTCCATTGTCAAACTACGCGTTTCAATTGGATCGACTGATATTTTTTGCCTGGAATCCAGAAAGCATTTAATAAAACACCTACATATTCACCAATACTATTAAAACAATATTGTATTAGAACCCATTTCACCAATTAAAATTTACAAATAGTTGCTTGTGAAGACCCATTTCGCCAATTAAAATTTATAAATAGTTGCTTATGAGAACCTATTTCGCCAATAACATTAAAAAATAATTACATTTGAGGACACGTTTCACCTTGAAAATTACAACGTACTGTTGTATAAGCACACGAGATTTGCCAAATTTTTAATATACCATTGAAAAATCTCGCGGAATTTGCCAAATATGGAATCATGGATTGATATAAATACCATCGAAAGTGTTATTTATTCTTACACATTTTGTTCGGTTCTGAGTTCTACTTCTTGATTCGGAAGTCAACGAAAGCTGAAAACGTAGACTTAAAGGCGAGTGATCATTTCTTCATAGTATTTTTAGTTATAATAATAATTTGTCTTTATCTCTTTTCCATTCTTGCTTTAGTCTTAAAGATGATATTGAGTAGGGAATGAGATCTATATTATTATTCTCTGTCCTTAAACAAGAAGACATTTTTTCCAATTTTTATTCGAAGTGAGAGATGAATATTTCGAGTGAATCAGAGACCAATATGTCGAGCAACTCGAGCATCAAGGGTAAGGCTCCTGTCGCTCCTTAGGGTGGTGAAGAGACTCCTGTCGCTCCTCAGGGTGGTGAAGAGACTGGGAGGCCATCAAAACTCCAAAAATTTAGACATACCATACAATATTACTTTGGAGTTGCCAAAGCTTTTGATCCATCAGGTCAAGATGGAGCTACATCATCAACTCTTCCACCAAATATTGGTAGCATTCATAATACCTCACCGCCACCGGAAGGTCAAGTTGAGATTGTCATTGATTTAAATCAAAATGTATCAAATTAGGATAGCAATATCGCAGAAGATGTTCCAAGGGATACCCTGGGCCCGGTTAGCTAGAATGAGATAATTGACTTGGATGAGGATGATCATGTTGGTAGCAAGAAAAAGAAAAATAAACCAAAAAGGGGGTGCGAGTGGGAAATGAAAAGGAATTTTCAACTTGCTTGGTTGTCAAAGTACCCATTCATTGAACCAGTGGGGAAATAAAATGATATTGAAAATGGAACATTGGCCAAATGTATGATTTGTACTTGGAAATGTGGAAGAGACAAGACATTGCAGCTAAAGATTGACACTATAGAAAATCATATCGGTAAAGTTTATGAAAAAAAAATCATAGACGAAGAGGAACAATCAGTCGTACAATGGAAATCAAAGGAAAAATGTCTTCATGTTAGGTATGCCACGGATTATGAAGAGCATCACCAAATAATGTCGAAGCTTGTTGCATGTAAAGGTACACTTGAGGGTCAATTTGGAAAAAGAATGGAAGCAACAAATCTGTCAAAAACTATTCAGATGAGTATTGTTTTTCATATTTTGTTCAGAGGGCGTCATATGACAGACTACCTAGAATATTCTAGTTTATTATCTTGTTTGAATGTTCCTCACTATCCCTACTCACATTGGTTAGTAAATGTTGGATGGGAATGGGAAAACTATCTCGCTGCAGTGGAAAAGGAAGATTTAAAGGATAAAGTAAAAGAGTCAAATTTCATTGCATTATCTTTAGATGAAGTTACTACGGTAGAAAATACTTATTGGGTTTGTATGCATTTGTATACTGTACAACATGTTCGCCAAGCTCATCTTCTCTGTGTTCATAAAATGAAGTACAATTCAACATCGCAAAATATATTTGAACTAGTCAAGAAATCTTTGAATGAAGTTGCAGGTATGGATGAGTTGACAATTGCGAAAAAGTTGGTGTGTGTAGGAGCTGATGGAGCTGCAGTGATGCAAGGTCAAAGGATCGGTGTTTGCACAAAGTTACAAACTACTTGTGCACCATACATGGTTGGCATTCATTGCATGGCCCAAAAAATGAATTTAACATTCAAAATTGTAAGCAAGTTTCCTACAGTATCAAAAGTAAAAAATCTAGTTCGCAAGATCCACGCATACTTCTGCCGAAGTCCTAAACGTTTCACAGAATTTCAAAATTTTGCTAAGGGAATAACACTAGGAAACAAGCTTCTCAAGGATGTCGATACCAGATGGATCTCCCTACATGGACCAGCGCAATGAGTTCTTTCAGAATATCAATCCTTGATTGGAGTGATGTACGAAAATCATAGCGTAGTAGACAAAGCTCCTGACCTTTTACATAGGTTAAGCGATATAGAGACACTCTTGACTTTAACTAGTCTTCTCCCCATGTTGGATGTGATGAATGAGCTTGTGAAGAAAGACCAAGACAAAACTATGTATATTAATGAATATGCCAATCTACATAAACATACATGCTTAGCTCTCGATCATCTATATCTAGATCTAACACAAGATGGCGCAAATTATTTCATGTGGCAGAAAATTACTGATTTGAATGATCCTAATAATTATTTACAGTTTAATGCAAGCAGGAACTTATGTATCTATGTACGTGGATATGAGATACAAATGTACCAATGTAAGACAGTCGGGCGCTCTAGCAGAGAAGTAGCTGTTAACGAGGAATATTTTGAAGGCATTGTTAAATCTGTTGGTGATAATTTGAAGGAAATTACAAAATCTCTTTCCTCGAAGATTCGTGAAAGATTCCCTTGATATGAAATACTTGAAACCATGAGTATTGTGTATCCTCAATTTTTTGAAAATCGAGATAACCTAAAATATTTTCATGCTCAGGTAAAAATATTGATCGAACAATTTTTGAAAACTATAACATACAATGAGCAGAAAAATAGAAGGGATTTTAGATGAAGCCAAGCTTAGAAAACAATGTAGGTGTTTTGCAACATCTATGAAGGACCAGTATAAATCCATGGGCAAGGAGAAGGCCTTTGAACCAGGATTAATAAAAAAGGTTTGGCCAAATTTAGGTTAGAGTGAAATATTGCGTGGTTCGATATCAAAATATTTCAAACTTGCAAATTTATGTCAAACAATGATATTGGGGTTGGTGGAGGATGAGAGAGTTTTCAGTACATTGGGGTTTTTGAAATCAAAGTTAAGAAACAAACTAGACAAGAATTTGGAAAATTGCTTGAGGATGAAAGGAACTGCGTATAATGTCAGAAATTTTCCTTTTGAAAGGGCACTCACAATCTAGAGGTCCACATGTGAAAAAAGAGGGACCGGGTTTTGCAACACTCCAATTCCAAAGGCTGGTACTGGTGGCACTAGCAGTGGCAATGGGACTGGGACAAATGACATTGAAAAAAATGACACAATGAATGTTGAATTTGAGACACAGGCCGAAGAAAATGAAGAGCAGACTTGGAATCAAATTCAAGATGACTCTTTTACTTTATCTGATGATGAACGTCAGTTTGAGAACCCCGAGTCCATTTGGAAAATGGAAGAGAATTATCAGCTTTTAGGTATTTATATTGCACTTCATGGATCCTAGGATCAATTTCCATTGTTCCATATTGTAGTTGATGATATTTATATTGTAGTCAATGAAATTGTGAATCATTGCACTTCATGATATTTTATTTTATATTGCACTTCATGAATCATATTCCAAAATCAAACTGTAGTTGATGATATTTTATGTTGTATTCCATGAAATTGTGATATTTTATATTTTATATTGTATTTTATATTTTACATTAGTCCATACATAACATTCAATGAGGTGTCAAATGATGGTGCCTTTGAAAGGTTAAGGCAAGATAGGTCCATAATGTCGCATGGTCACTGAAACTTGGAACCTTAGAACCAAAGTCTGAAGTTTTGAAGTTTTCCAAACCTCCGACCCACTGACTAGAAAGATGACCAAGAAAGACTTGCAACTCAACAAAGTGAACCATCAACCAAGTCGGGGAATCAGGAAGTTATGAAAATTTAGAGCTCCGCGACAAGGTTATAAAACTTTGAGGACTAGCGACTAAGGTTAGGAAAAGCACCAAAACCGCCACTTTGAGTGATAGTAACCACAACAATGAAACTAACCAAAAATCCATCATTCCAATTCCAATAATAGATAATCCACGACAAACTACTCAGCAAAAGCAGAATAAATCCACACACCATAACTCAAACTCAAAGGTTAGGTATAAAAGACTTGCAACTCAGTTTCTCAACAAAGTGAACCAAGTCGAGGAATCGAGAAGTTATGAAAATTTAGAACTTCGCGACAAGGTTATAAAACTCAGAGCACTAGCGACTAAGCTTGTTTTGCTCCCTTATTTTGAGTCTATCTATATCGTCTCTCCATCATTCCAATTCCAATCATAGATAATCCATGACAAACTACTCAGCAAAAGCAGAATAAATCCACACACCATAACTCAAACTCAAAGGTTAGGTATAAAAGACTTGCAACTCAGTTTCTCAACAAAGTGAACCAAGTCGAGGAATCGGGAAGTTATGAAAATTTAGAACTTCGTGACAAGGTTATAAAACTCAAAGCACTAGCGACTAAGCTTGTTTTGCTCCATAATGTCGCGCGGTCGCTGGAACTTGGAACCTTAGAACCAAAGTCTGAAGTTTTGAAGTTTTCCAAACCTCCGACCCATTGACTAGAAAGATGACCAAGAAAGACTTGCAACTCAACAAAGTGAACCATCAACCAAGTCAGGGAATCAGGAAGTTATGAAAATTTAGAGCTCCGCGACAAGGTTATAAAACTTTGAGGACTAGCGGCTAAGGTTAGGAAAAGCACCAAAACCGCCACTTTGAGTGATAGTAACCACAACAATGAAACTAACCAAAAATCCATCATTCCAATTCCAATAATAGATAATCCACGACAAACTACTCAGCAAAAGTAGAATAAATCCACACACCATAACTCAAACTCAAAAGTTAGGTATAAAAGACTTGCAACTCAGTTTCTCAACAAAGTGAACCAAGTTGAGGAATCGGGAAGTTATGAAAATTTAGAACTCCATGACAAGGTTATAAAACTCAGAGCACTAGAGACTAATCTTGTTTTGCTCCCTTATTTTGAGTCTATCTGTATCGTCTCTCCAGCTGTAACATTTTACATGAATTATTAATGAAATTTGATCAATGATCTTTCATTAATCTTCTTTGTCATTAATATTATGCATTGATGTATGTTTTCATTCTGGCTCTAGTTTAATGAACCAGTTAAAGTACCTTAATTAAAGCATGAATTCATAAAAATGTTTAGTGGATATGCTAATTAGTCATGGAGATTGAGTATTGATGTGTGAATTGTAATGAAATTTTACTAAGATTATGGATGCCTGGAATTAAAATCACCTTATAGTTCATATTTTAATTGTGTTAAAAGTGGAACTTGAGCACGTACTCAGCGATTCATCACTCAACTCAATGCTTATTAGATTAATAACATATTAACAATAATATTAGTAACATATACAACAATGAACATCAAAAATCGTTTAAAGGGTATCTAGAAGTTGAAACCACTACCAGACTTTTTCTTCAAATGACATAATAAATAATACAGATAATTGAACATCAACACATTACTGAAGTTTGAATTTGAGCATTTAAATTGAATATCACATGAAGGAATACATAGAGGCATTGACAATGCAAAATCTTGCTCAAACACAACTCTGCGCAGAGCTGAGTTGAAACTTGGAAACTCATATTATCAAAAATTAAATCACTGCATCACCTTTTCTAGCAACTTCCACTCTTCAGGTGTTGGAATTGTCATTTGTTCTAACTAATGTTGTTTGACTTGAAGATTTGTTAACAATTCATGATTTAAATTGGAACCTGTCTTGAATTCTTTAGTCAATTTTGCATTTAGGGTTAGCAATGGTTTGATGGAATCCAAATAGGTCACCACATCTGGGTTATGAGGAAACTGGTCCAAATCAATCTTCCTTGCATCCTCCATCTTCTTTTTGAAATCATTCTTTCCAATGAATTGCTCATTTGTGTCAAAAGTCTTTGACAAACCAAGCTTTGTGAAGTTCCTTACCTTTTCATCCACCATCTTCATCTTGTCTGTAGCCAAATGCAAATATTCCTTTGTTTCACGCATTCTCAAACAATTTTCAATGATAGATAACAACGTCATTGATGTAGCAAGCCGATTAGTAATCCCTTTTGATTTCAAAACATTGTCACTAGCTTTGTAGACTATTTGTTGAATTTGACTTGTTGATTTCTCTAATGCCAACACATTTTTGTTGTCCATTAAATATTTGTTGAGCTTATTATGATGTTGTTTGATAGCATCAATCAATTGAAACATGCCACACAAATGATCAATCCCCTACATTATTTCATCCCAGAGCTTTTGTTTCATATGCCTCATTGTTTCTCTACAAAATGTAGATAACTTATTTTGACAAGACTTAATTTCATTTTTTGCTTCCATCAGCTCTGCCTCCAATCTTTCATTTCTTTTTCTCTCCTTCTCCAATTTTTGTTCCCATGGTGCATTTCCATTTGTAATGCTTAGTCTTAATTTTTCTGAAGTGGATTTTTCCTCATCATATTTCTTATTGCTCTCATCTAGCCTTTGATTTAGTTCATTCACTGCAGTCTCATTCTGCTTATCCTCTTTGATTGTTGATGTAGAGGAAAATTTTTTAATTCTTTTTTCTAATTCATTGCTCTTGTTATCTACTGCTTTCCTCTTTGCTTTCTCATTTGCTAGGTCTGTCCATAACTTTTCAATTTGAGTCTGCAACCTTTTTTTCTCTCTATCTTTCTTTAACAATGATGTGTACACCAATTCATTGTTCTTCTTTGATACATTAATTTTGTCAGTATTTCTGAGTCCAAAAAAATCCAATTGAAAATTGTTCACCTGGAATTTAGATGGAGCCATCTGATTTGCTGGTTACTTTAGAACTATGGGAACAAGAATTGTGTACTCCATGATTTCTTTACTTGTGTCAAATGTGGGTAATACCATGGTTGTTGTAGGCTTTGAAGTTAGAGCAGACACACTCTCCATTAGTTGCTTCTTTTCTTTTCTATTCAATTCTGATTTCTTTTTAAAATCTTCAATGCAATCAAAACTCGGGGATGCAAGAACAATGTAATGCTTGAATGGTGAAGGAATATGAGTACTTGCGGTTGCTAATGATGTCGCAGCCAAACTAACTGGCATTGGGGGAGTGCCTGGAAATAACTCCTTTGTGGTGGATCCACTGGTAGTGTGACTTGGAGTTGGACCTGTCAAAATCCTTTGCCTCTTTTGTATGCCTTGATCACCTG
Organism: Sequoia sempervirens; assembly: GCA_007258455.2. Lineage (NCBI taxonomy): Eukaryota > Viridiplantae > Streptophyta > Pinopsida > Cupressales > Cupressaceae > Sequoia > Sequoia sempervirens. Next base: position 68,188 of record VDFB02358004.1, read on the forward strand.
GTGTTTCTGTGGTATATTGTGTTGTTGTCCTCTTGTGTATAATTTTCTATTGTAGCACACGTTGACCACTACTAGTACTACTACCCATACCATTGCCACCAGAGGTAGTGCTAGTTGCACTAAGCCCTTCACCATGGGCATGTCCTAGTTGTGATTGTGTCTGACCATGAGGATGGGGATTTGAACTTGAAGCTCTAACAAATTGACCTATATACCCTAGGTCTAATTTTTCACCTCCAACCCCAAGGCCAGATTTATCAACTGGTTTTCTATTCTCTACATATGTTACCATCCAAGGGCCTTGTCTTTGGGACCCCAAAGGACCACCTTCATAACCCATTTTTTTAGCTATGGCCGCTCTTGTAGTAAATGCTTCTTTTGTGGCCTCACTTAAACCAAGTTTGAAATTGACATGGCTTTCTTCTTCCCTATCATCATTAGATTCATCATCACTTTCTTCAGCTTCTCATTCATCCAGATGCTCTATATTCCATAATTTTCCAAACTCAAGATCTCCTTTGTTATCTCCATACTCTGCAAGAGCTCTTGGATCACCTAGCTCCTTCCTCATAGACCAAAAGGCAGTAATTTTTTATCGTGACCAATTTTTTTTTGTAACTTCCTTCTCTAGAGAATCTGACATTTTTACTCTACTAGATGGTTTATGAATTTTTTCATAAAATTTTTTGTACCTCCTAATTGTCTTTCGATGCAATGCCATAATTTCTGCTAACAATTGTTCAAAAGAAATACCATTCTCAACAACACTTTTCACCATTGCTACTTTGACCTCATCCCAAGAATCCTTGTTTCTCAAGTTTTCAAGCAATGGTTTACTTTGATGTTGAATTCTACTTCCAACATTCTTATTGAGCACAATCATTGATTTAATGGTGTTACATGGATCATACTGCCAGTGATAAATAGCATCAAAATAAAAAAAAATTAAAAGATCATGTGCCACACTAAATGCTTTTGTCTCGAATGTGATCCCTCCACATGAAAAAGGTAAAGAAAGAAATAAGGTCTTCTTTCCCTGACTGGTAAAGTGTCTTTAATCAGTACTTTGCATCTGCCTTACATATTCCAAAGCAAAAACCCTTTCTGTCACATGTATTGGAAGTTTGTATGGTTGTACTTCTGATTCATAAAATCTTAGCACAATATATTCTTCCATTAAGTACCAATCACCCAATTGTATTTCTTTTCCTAGTTGAATGCAGTTTCTACATGACATAGGAAATCTAGGCATTGGAGTATTTGTAATTGCCTGATGCAATGGAGCCAAAAAGTAGTCTTCAAAATGACTGTAGTTCTTTCGAGAATCATGCATCCTTATCACAGTGGTCCATTCATATACTGGAAGTGGAGCCATTTTCTTTTCCTTAGCATTACTATAGGGTTGAATCTGAAGCTTGTTGGTTTGAAACATTCCTCTAAATTTGAATAGAAAAAGATAGCACAAGTAGGCTGTGAACCTAAATGTCTTGGTGGAACCTCCTTTAATCATTAAAAATTGTTTATGCATGGATTCTACAATGTGCCCAATAAAATTATATTTGACATGTGGAACATGATAATGGATATTATATACCATTTCAAGGAGGCTTGCACCCACTTCCAAATTGCTATCTAGTTTGAGGAAAAATGCTAGCATGGAAATAGTATCCTAAGCCCATGGTTTAAAAATATCCAAATCATAAGGAGGCTTATGAACACCTTGTTATCACCTGAAATTGCACCCTCGTTGAACCTAGTGTCCAACACTCCAGTGTAACATGGGAAGACCTCTAAAGCTGTGGGTCACTTGTAAACAGAGGTCAACCTCCGGAGAAGGCCGACTTCCTTTGTGTTATCACCTAACTACTGATTCTTGTGGGGAAAAGGGAAGAAGGAATGCATAAAATAAAGATTTAAATCTAAGGTGATACACCGAAATGGTGAGGAACTCTGAAAAGAAAAACATAATGATCGTACACTGGGAAACCTAAATGTAAATGTTTTATGTGATCAACACAACTTCTCCTAGACTTATGCATCAATCTTAATAGGTTCGATCTACATACACATCTCAGAAAGGAAAAGATTACTTTCACGGCTCTAAGATATAAGTGCATAATTTATAAAAACACAGTTAAAGACTTGCATAATCAAAAGAAAGATACAAAAATGAGAATAGTACAAACATGAACACTAGCTTCCAAGGTAAACTTTGTGTTGTATTCAGGATTCCAGTTGAGTTACATAAAACATACATTAAGTCGAGAAAGGATTGACCAAAAATCACTAACTCTTCCTAGTGCATAATCCGAACTATTTACAGAAAGGCAAAAAATGCCTTATATACAGACTGCGTCGGCCCCTTAGGGCTTACAAGATATCGGGGTCAAAAAGATCTATCCTCAGATCTTTTATTGAATTAAATGTTGAAGCCTGTGTGTCCCTACTGTGTGTGTCGGTGAAGAGTTACCCTCATAAAAGCCTTCTGATATTATGCAGCTACCGCATTCATTTGATCCATCGTGTCCAGTTGAGCTACTTCAGCCGCACCTTGAATGCTCTGAGCCTGCAACAGATACACGTCGCCCTTCACCCTGTTGATGTTCTTTAGATTGCCACGGTTTACCTTTAGACTTCTTTGATTGGCCGAGTGAAATCCACGCAGCTTCCTCGGGTGGTCAAAACTTCGCCTGAAAAGAATCGCATCTCGGCGAGACACTAAAAGTGTCTCACCGATGTGATTATACCCCGTAAAACTATCGACATAATATGGAATTATTGCTGAGAGCTCTTAGCGAGCCCAAAAGATCATTCTGATGTTGCCTCTGTGGTCGCCAAAACAATCGTTATCGGAGAGACCTCCTACCGAGCTCCCTCCCCTTTGCTGAGATCTCCTTGTCTTTCGTCGTGACTCTCACTGGTCGGGAAAACATTTCCCCAAGCTCCCTTAGCTTCGGCGAGACAAACGGCCCTCGGCAAGACCCTGCGCCAAGCTTTAAATCTTTTGGCAAGTTCCCCTTCTTGTCAGGGGGACAACCTTACTTCGGCAAGAGTTTTTGATGTCGGGGAGACATCACATCGGGCGGTAAGAGTCACACCGACATGTCAATTCATTTGGCAAGATGCCCGACGGTCGACAAGACCTCATGGCGAGCGTCTAGAGTTATATCGATCTCATAAAAACCATCGGCGAGACCCCATTGGGTCGGCGAGACACTATGGCAAAGGCAAGGTCCTCCGGCGAACCTTCTCCATGTCGGGGAGACTTTGGATGTCGAGGAGACATCACTCCGAACAAATTTCATTTCATCGAGAACACCTTGCTATCGGCAAGACCTCTTGTCGATATCCTCATCTCCTGGCGAAGGAATTTCTTTTCGCTGAGAAACTTCATAACTGGCGGGGGCAGGGCCAAGACGGAACCGGAACCGAGAGGAGAAAGGCGGCGGGAGCAAAAGGAAGAACCCCGCCAGAACCGGGATTGGGACCAAATCCATCCCTGAAACTTTCTTTAAGTTTCAGGTTTGGATTCGGTCCCGGTCCTGCTCTCGACAAAACTCAAAAGACGAAGAAAGAAAAGGAAAACATAAGGAGGAATCAAGGAGGAAGAGGCAACCCTCAATCCAAGGCCACGAAAAAAGGAAAGAAGAAAGAGTGGGACCGGGGCCAAAACCGGAATGAAACCAGGAACTAGAACTTTTGGAAAAGTTCCAAGTTCGGGTTTTGACCTGATCCTGGGCCCGGGAAAAGAAAGAAAACACACAAGGAAAGAAAGAAAGAAGAACGAGATCGAAACTTTAACCGATCTCGAGCAAAACACAGTGGGGGCGAGGGCGAAAACAAACCCGAACCTGAAACTTTCATCAAGCTTCAAGTTGATCCAACCCTTCCACACCCTTTTGCACCAAGATTGCAGAGATTACATCAAAACTACCAAAAGCATACAAGGTAAAATCCTTACTGAAATCTGGGTTGACTAATGTTGGGGCTGAAGCTAACGCCTCCTTGATCTTTTGAAAACTGTCCCTTGCTTCTCAGGTCCACCCGAACTCTGCACTCTTCCTTAACATAGTTGTATGGGGTTTTAGTAAGGCTGCTATATTAGGAAGAAATCTTCTAACAAAATTAATATGTCCAATGAAACTCTGAAGTCCCTTCTTATGCGGAGGTAAAAGCAGCTCTAAGATTGTTGCCACTCTTTTAGGGTCCACTGTGATCCCCTTCTTAGACACTACATACCCGAGAAGATTTCCTTCATGGATAGAGAAAACACATTTCTTGGGGTTTAATGATATACCAAACTCCCGACAACGTTCAAAAATTTGCCTCAAATGGTCAATGTGATCAGCTGCCTCCTTAGAATAGATGGTGATATCATCAAGATATACTAAAACAAACTCATACATCAAGTTGCTAAAGGCCATGTCCATAGCCTTTTGGAAGGTTGCTCCAGCGTTAGACAAACCAAATGGCATTTTCCTATAGGCCATTGTACCCCACTTGGTAGTGAAGGCAATTTTAAATTGATCTTCTTCCTTTACCAAAATCTGGTTATAACCAGAATAGCCATCTAGTAAAGAAAAATGTTCAGAACCTAACACACATTGAAGAATCTACTCCATAGACGGAAGAGGGTGCTTGTCCTTCAACGAAGATTTGTTCAAATCTCTGAAGTCTACACATAACCTAAGCTCTCTGTCCTTCTTCCTGACAGGAACTAGATTTGCAACCCAACTAGTATGCTTAATGGGAAAGATAATCCCACTCTCTATAAGTCTGAAGACCTCTTTCTGCATTAGTGGCTCCAGTTTGGGATTGACTGGCCTCTGTTTTTGCCTTATGGGCTTGGCCATTGGCTCCAATTCTATTGTATGTCGTGCAAGACGTGGATCAAATCCCTTGAAATCTCTATATTCCCAAGTGAATATGTCAATGAATTCTTGGAATAATTGTAGATGAGACTGCTTCTCAATAGCAGTGTTTATTTTTCCTATCCTGAGGCTTCTCTTGGGTGCAACTTCTAAGTCCTCATAATGATCTTGTTGAACCAGTAAATTGGCCTTGTTACTTTTAACCTGATCATCAGAGTTAAAAATACTTTCTAAGGTAACCAGACCCTTAGGCAACTTGTTGTTCTTTAATTGCAATACTTGGTCTCCATACTGCTGTATGATTCTCTCCTGGTTTGATACTGCAAATATGTCTTCTTCAAGTAGAAACTGTAGAATCTACTCATTGCTCTCAAAGACCTGCCAGTTGAAATTGTTATCGGGCACAGAAGGCCTGATAATAACCTTGATATGCTATTGATCAGACTCCTTGTTTATGCTATTCAGAATATCAAACTATGCTCCCACAACTGCTAATCTATCAACATGCTGATTCTGATTTCTTGGAATTGAAATAATATTGAAGGCCTCAAAATCCTCAATGAGGTCCCAAACCCTGTGCTTATATAATTTAAGAACATTATTTTTAACAACATTCAAACCTCTAACCTGATTTACTACCAATTCACTGTCCCCATACACCTTCAAACAATTAATTCCACGCTTCCTTGCCCATTCCAGCCCTTGGATGAGACCTTTGTATTCTGCTGTGTTATTAGTGCATGAAAATGCAAACCTAAAGGCTGCATAATATCTTTCAGCTCCTGGGGAAACTAATAATGCACCCCCACCAGCACTAGGCCTGTTCCTTGAGCCATCAAAAAACATTTGCCAAACTTCATCTTGTTGATCATAAACATTCCTTGACTTCTTAACCAAGTTAGGCATCGCTATATCAACTTCTTGAAACATGTAGTTGCCCATTCCAGCATCTGACACCAAGTCACTCTTTGCACTAGAAGTCTAGCCTACTACCCATTCATCTAGAAGTATATTAGGAATGTCATCGACAACAATGCAAGGATTAAAGACAACAGCATGCTCATCTTGCTCAAAAATTACGCAATTGACATTCATTGCATTGGGCACATAAGGTTCTATATTGTCTTTTGCAAGTAGCTCGGACTTAATGGTTACTCTAGTTCCATATCTAGTATGAAATAACATGTGAGACCAGTCAGACGAAAGGTATCCCCCTATTTTAGCCGTAAACTCCCTTGACAAACATAACCCATAATATGGAGGCACATCTGCCACATAAATATCTAGGGAAATTGAAAAATTAGGGTAGGCATGCAGAATTAAGCTAGTATCTTTGATAAGACCTACTGTATTAACAGATGAGCCATCCAGCTGAACTACTCCCTTTTCTAAGGGTTCATACCTTAAACCTAACCGATCAACCACTTGTTTGGGCATCACAGAGCAGGTAGCGCCGCTATCCACCATACAATTGTGCACTAAATTTTTTCCAATAATTAATGAAACATAGAAAGGAGGAAGTCTCACGTTCTTACCTTGAGTCACGGACTCCCTCTTGCTACTGGGATTAGCAACTTTCTCTTGATCATCATTAGCCATCATGACTCTTTGGGAATCAGCAGCAACTTGTTCAGGATTTACATCCTCAACCAATGCCCTTTTGAGTAGATCAGCCTATCCTGGAATGCTTAAGGAGTCCCACATGGTCATATTCATGCTTATCCTCTTCATACTGTCCACGATGTTGTAAGGCACAGTTGAAGTTACCTTCTGAGGTCCTTTGGCAGCAACCAGTTCTTTAGTCTTATGAGTCTGTTCATTAACTGGTAAGGCGACAGCTCCTTTTGGTACATTTAGAACGGGTGTGGATGATGCTCCTTTAGTTGCAGGCCCCCCACTTCTATCAGTTCAGTGCTCCACCTCCAGAGCTTTTTTTTTAGCTCTTGTATTGGCTACAATTGGTGAATTAGCATTCACACCACATAACTCTTCACTCTGCCAATTTAAAAATGTAGTTTCATTGAAATGCATATCTAGTTGTTGTCCAGGTATATCGACAGGTGCATATAACTGTGGAATGACAGCATTCCAGGCCATAGATGCCTAATTAACTGCCCCATTTGAGCATGAGGATGGGTTATGTGCTTGGAACCATATCCTTCACTGAACTTGCAGCATTGAGAGGAGCTGGGTTATAAGATTAGACTGGTCTTTGATTGACATTTTGTCTCTGATAACCACCTTGATAGGGTTGCCTATTTTGCTGGTACTGATATCCCTAATTTTGATAAGACTGATTTGTATTCTGGCCTTGCGTTTGGTTCTGCTGTTGAAAATTCGGCCTTGCCCCTTGATACTATTTCTTCATGCTGGTCAACTCATTTCCTATGGTTTGTAAAATGCTTTCTATCTTGTGCCGACTAGACTTAACCTCTTGCAATTCATTTGATGGTCCTAAAGCTGACACCCCTTGGCTCTCAGCAATGGGTAAGGCTAGAAGAGCGGGTAAAGGGGCTAAAGATGGCATTTGTAGTGGCATATTTGATTGAATTTCAGGGAAATAGGGCATAGGTGGCCTAGGTGCTAACTTGCTTGCTTGAATAAGATTATTCTCTGCCTTAATAGCTATGCTATAAGCCTGAGGTAAAGAAATACCCCCACAGACTGTATCATGACTAAAATATCACTATTTAAACTTTTCAAATAGTATAAAAATGCATAATCAACAGAAGGCCTTACCGTAGCAGGTATTCTGTTCCAAGTCTTTTGAAAACGGGTATTAAAGTCCGCCATTTGTTCTTGCAGGGCTCTTTTGATGGTTGTTAGTTGCTCTACCAAAGACAGGTGATCAGATTTTTCCTCAAAAAATTTGGTGAATTCATCACCAAGCTCATCCCATGTCCTTATAGAACCCACTGGCAAGCTTCTAAACCATTCCAACGCCTTCTTCTTGAAACATGCAGCCAACAACCTCACAGCTACATTTTCCTGTGTCACATGATGCACATTGCACAATGCTGCCACATCTCTGATATGCTCAAAAGGTGTCACTTGTCCTTCTCCAGTAAACTCTGATAGCCCTTTTAACCCTACTAACGAAATATCATCATGTTGTGCTAGATTTAGGGGACTACCCTGGTTGAACGGTACGAAAGCAAAGGCCCTTAGGGCTACCATCGAGCTGGAATGTGTTGGTATGCTTGTTGAAGCAGGACTTGAACTTACTGGTATTGAATTTGAACTTGGTTGAAAGGTATTTGTTATAGCAGAAATACTGTTTATCACATGATTGAAACCCCCAAATGATGAGGCAAAAGGTTCCGTTCTAAGAGCAGGAGACGCTGAACGCCCAGCTAGAGAATCTCTTCTTTCTCTTCTTTCATATGCAAACACTGTCTTGTTACTAACACCAGGTGATGTTGAATGAACTCTAAGAGAAGGAACAGTCCTTCTGAGAGTCCTCCCTCTTCTTCTTGGAGGAGATAAATGTAGAAACTCTACAGCTTTGAACTTCTAGTTTCTATCTTTCTCATATAAATAAGCACATTGATCCTTTCCCCCATGTAGAGTCGCCAGATATACTTAAAAACAACCTCTAAAAGGCTATTAGCTTATTGTCAACACATCAAAACAACAAAGCTCAAGAATTTTACTTCTAATTGTGTCCCACTAGGCGAGCCAAAACTGTTATCACCTGAAATTGCACCCTCGTTGAACCTAGTGTCCAACACTCCAGTGTAACATGGGAAGACCTCTAAAGCTGTGGGTCACTTGTAAACAGAGGTCAACCTTTGGAGAAGGCCGGCTTCCTTTGTGTTATCACCTAACTACTGATTCTTGTGGGAAAAAGGGAAGAAAGAATGCATAAAATAAAGATTTAAATCTAAGGTGATACACCGAAATGGTGAGGAACTCTGAAAAGAAAAACAGAATGATCGTACACTGGGAAACCTAAATGTAAATGTTTTATGTGCTCAACACAACTTCTCCTAGATTTATGCATCAATCTTAACAGGTTCGATCTACATACACATCTCAGAAAGGAAAAGATTACTTTCACGGCTATAAGATATAAGTGCATAATTTATAAAAACACAGTTAAAGACTTGCATAATCAAAAGAAAGATACAAATATGAGAACAATACAAACATGAACACTAGCTTCCAAGGTAAACTCTGTGTTGTATTTAGGATTCCAGTTGAGTTACATAAAACATACATTAAGTCAAGAAAGGATTGACCAAAAATCACTAACTCTTCTGAGTGCATAATCCAAACTATTTACAGAAAGGCAAAAAATGCCTTATATACAGACTGCGTCGGCCCCTTAGGGCTTACAAAATATCGGGGTCAGAAATATCTATCCTCAGATCTTTTATTGAATTAAATGCTGAAGCCTGCGTGTCCCTATTGTGTGTGTCGGTGAAGAGTTACCCTCGTAGAAGCCTTATGATATTATGCAGCTACCGCATTCATTTGATCCATCGTGTCTGGTTGAGCTACTTCAGCCGCACCTTGAATGCTCTGAGCCTACAACAGATACACGTCACCCTTCACCTTGTTGATGTTGTTTAGATTGCCATGGTTTACCTTCAGACTTCTCTGATTGGTCGAGTGAAATCCACGCAGCTTCCTCGGGTGGTCAAAACTTCCCCTGAAAAGAATCGCATCTCGGCGAGACACTAAAAGTGTCTCACCGATGTGATTATACCCCGTAAAACTACCGGCATAATATGGAATTGTCGCTGAGAGCTCTTAGCGAGCCCAAAAGATCATTCTGATGTGGCCTCCGTGGTCACCAAAACAATCGTTATCAGAGAGACCTCCTACCGAGCTCCCTCCCCTTTGCTGAGATCTCCTTATCTTTCGCCGTGACTCTCACTGGTCGAGAAAACATTTCCCCAAGCTCCCTTAGCTTTGGTGAGACAAATGGCCCTCGGAAAGACCTTGCACCAAGCTTTAAATCTTTTGGTGAGTTCCCCTTCTTGTCGGGGGGACAACCTTACTTCTGCAAGACTTTTTAATGTCGGGGAGACATCACAACAGGCGGTAAGAGTCACACCGACATGCCAATTCATTCGGCAAGATGCCCGACGGTTGGCAAGACCTCATGGCGAGCTACCAGAGTTATATCGATCTCATAAAAACCATCGGCGAGACCCCATTGGGTCGGCGAGACACTATGGCGAAGGAAAGGTCCTTCGGCGAACATTCTCCATGTCGGGGAGACTTTGGATGTCGGGGAGACATCACTCCGAATAGATTTCATTTTGCCGAGAACACCCTGCTATCGGCAGAACCTCTTGTCAATATCCTCATCTCCTGGCGAAGGCATTTCTTTTCACTGAGAAACTTCATAATTGGCGGGGGCGGGGCCAAGACGGAACCAGAATCGGGAGGAGAAAGGCGGCGGGAGCAAAAGGAAGAACCCCGCCAGAACCGGGATTGGGACCAAATCCATCCTTGAAACTTTCTTTAAGTTTCAGGTTTGGATTCAGTCCTGGTCCCGCTCTCGACAAAACTCAAAAGACGAAGAAAGAAAAGGAAAACATAAGGAGGAATCAAGGAGGAAGAGGCAACCCTCAATCCAAGGCCACGAAAAAAGGAAAGAAGAAAGAGCAGGACCGGGGCCGAAATTGGAACGAAACCAGGAACCAGAACTTTTGGAAAAGTTCCAAGTTCAGGTTCTGACCTGGTCCCGGGCCCGGCAAAAGAAAGAAAATGCACAAGGAAAGAAAGAAAGAAGAATGGGATCAGAACTTTAACCGATCCCGGGCAAAACACAGTGGGGGTGGGGGCGGAAACAAACCTGAACCTGAAACTTTCATCAAGCTTCAAGTTCGAACTCCATCCCGAACCTGCCTCTGACAAAGGCAAAGAAGGGGCCCGACAAAGAAAGAAAGGCGGAACCGGGGTCAGAACTGGAACAAAACCAGGAACGCGAACTTTTGGAAAAGTTCCAAGTTCGACCTGGTTCCGCCCCCGGCAGAACAAAGAAAAGACAAGAAGGAAGCAAAAAGGAGGGAGGGAAAGACAAGGAAAAACATAAAAAGAAAAGCCCACCCCCAAACTGAAGATATGCACGCTGGGCTCAACCCTCTTGGGAGCCTCATTTAATCCACGTGCCGAATGTTAACATTACTTTCCTGTGCATCTACACAAGCAGCAAACAAGTTAAAAAATAGGTGATCTTGATGCAAGTGTTCCTCCATTTGGTCTTCGAGAACATCTGAAAGCACAGGTTACCCTGCCTGATTGAGCCCATAGGTGAAAAATGGGTAACACACCTTTCAATTTATTTCTATCCTAAACTATTGTATTTAAGAAAGAATTTTTCTCCTTTTCATCCACTGCTTCATAATCACTAGCAAGCTTTTCTAGGTCAATGTGGTCATTTCCAAATTCTTCGGTTGTAAACCCCAAGGCCAACACTTTTCCAAGTTCTTCTGCATTAATGGATAAGAATTCTTCTTTGCTATCTTTATTAACAATTGCTCTTTTGTTACCATCATAATTTAGGGCACATACCATGATAAATTATGGGCAAGGGAAAACCTCATGTAACATCATGCGCCCTAATCCACTTACCCACGGTGCATTGAAACTATTAACTTGCATTTTCTTTGAAGCCTTATTCTGAGATGAAAATCTAAGTTCTGAGGTATGCCTACCATAGGTTTCAAGATCATAAATATCATGGTATTCATCAGTGAAACTTGGGGTTTTAAGCAATTTTGCATAATGTATTTTTTTATCTGACATTGCTCTTGTGGTACTACTACTGGTGGTAGACATGCTAATACAATCAACAATGTGAAATTTGTGAATTCCCTATTAGTCCTTAATCTTTCTTAATTCTTAATCCTCTTAACCCTAAACCTAAACTTCAAAGTTTGACAAAATAAGATTTTAAGAAACGTTAAACGATGAAACGTAGCCACAAGAATTTTTTAACTTACCCGGATTTTGAATTTTGATTCTTGAAGTTGAAACTAGGTTGAACCTTGAAACTGGGTTACTGGAATAGCTTTGTTGGAAGTGGAACTGTGGAACCCAAAATAGGGTGGTGCACTGTAATGAGCAAACTGAAGACTGAAATCTCCCCGTGTGCTGACCCTCTTCAAAATAAAATCACTTAGCAATAGAAAGTGTTGTTTTTTCGAATATTAAAGTGAATGACACCGAAACGTCTACTTATTACTTATGGACTACAAAATACACAATTAAGTAGTACATGCCACATGGCTGACAACATTTAAAACAAGCCATTGATTATTTACTCCTGCATCGACAACAAATTCTAAACTGTTGATCTTTGTTAATCTAATGGTTATAGGGTGATTCCGTAGGTTTAAGTTCGCAAGCCTAGTGCTCTGTGCATTTCATTCTGGAATGCAACTACAACCATAAATAATAAACATAAAACATGTGTTTTAAATTTGCTTTAAACTTTAATGCGCTAGGATTGACAACAAGGCCAAGGGGCTGGAAACTTAACGTTGCAAAGACCTTAATAAAATGAATTACAATGTCACATTAATAGCACATTGCACAACCATTAATAGTACTTAACTTGCAAAGGACTTAATAAAATGAATTACAACGTGACATTAATAGCACAACCATTTATTTTATTACAATTTAATTATAATGTCACATTATTACATAGTACAAATACAAATGTAAGTGCAAGCGCCAAGCTTTTGCTGGACCGCTGGTGAAAAGTTGAAAAAGTAATGTGATACATGTATCTCTAAAAAATAAATGGAACTTACTGGGTCAACCATGAGCTATGAAAATAAACACATGGGATTTGTTGGGTCAGCCACAGTCTCTTAAAATAAATGCATGGGGAAAGGGGGCTCAATCAAACTAGGGAAATGGGAGCTGTGAAGATACAAAATGTACTTAGCCCCTTTCAGAACCAGACTCATGTAGAAGATGAGGGGTTGTAAAATTGCTCCCATGCAGAAAATGAGCATTGAAAATAAATGCATGGGACTTGCCTGGTAAGCCATGGTGTCTTAAAATAAAGTCAAGAGACTCTCCTGGCCAACCATGCAGACGATGAGGGGTAGTAAAACCGCTCCCATGCAGAAGATGAGCATTGAAAATAAATGCATGGGAATTGCCTGGGAAACCATGCAAACGATGAGGGGTAGTAAAACTGCTCCCATCTTCTACTTGTAGATTCCATGCACTAGGATAGCACTTATCTCCATCAGAGCTCCTCATCCTGGTTCAAAACCTATTTGAGAAGTTAGGTTAACCAAATCAGCTTCTTTCTAATTCCACCCATTTCGACCTTGAAGGAAATTGGTCTTTTACTCTGTAACTACATAACTGGAGGCAAGAGAATTTAGAGCATCCCCAATAATACCGCATCATCTTCTTCCTGAATCCTTATTAAGTTATTAACCCTACAAAATGAAAACCCTTATGACAATTCAATGAATGATTTTAGCTATGCTCACTATCCTTATTTATGGGCCAAAAGTGCCACTACCAGCCTGGTCCCTTGTACACCTCACACATGTCACGTGTGAGGTTGTGTATAGTTACGTGTATAGTTACTACTGACTAGTAATAATTGCGATTTGTGCAAACCAAAAATCCAACTTAATCAGTACCTCAAGCTGGCTACATGCAACCTGTACCTCAACTTCAAGTTGACAAGTTGTCAATTGTCAAAATCGGTAGTGCCACACAAGCTGTCGATGGTCAAAATCATTGGATTATTGACATCGTCATCTACGATTCTATAGTACATCGTGTAGTTTTCAATATAAAGCTATCCAATCAATCACTCTGGCTATTTATATGGCATTAATCTGCGCCACCACCCAATACCACAACCAAATTGAGATTTGAGAATTTCAATAGAATAAATGAAAGGTAGAGTACTTCGATGCATTGAAAAGAGAGAATTAAATGTCTCATTTTACCTTAATCATTATCAATTTCCACTAATAAGTCACAATAAATTTCGCTCACTTATGATTAGAACTATATGTTGATAATTACTATTAGTTTTAAAAGCCACATTTAACATTTTTAAAGCAAAATAATAATTAAAATCTCAACCATTGATTTCTGAAAATCTAATGGTTCTAGTGTTATTTCGGAGGTTTCAATTCGCAAGTCTAGTACTTCAAGGATTTACTTCCAGAATGCAACTATAGTCGTCCATCAAAAATTCATCGAATGATCCTTCTTTTAAAACAAACTTTATGCATGTACATCATTTAAAATGGGGACATCACTAGGTTGACAAGACTCGACCCTCAAGATTAAAGAGTTAAGATTTAAGGCTTAGTCATAAAATATTTTGGTCTAACTTAGGCAATATTAAACGGTAAACACTAAACAAGAGCACGATGACCGATAGACCTAAATAATTAATAAAATCTCAACCATTGATTTCTGAAAATCTAACGATTCTAGTGTAATTCTGGAGGTTTCAGTTCGTAAATCTAGTGCTTGAGAGATATACTTCCAGAATGAAACTACAACCGTCCATCAAAAATTCATCAAACGGTCGTGGTCCATAATGTCACATGGTCGCTGAACTTGGAACCTTAGAACCAAAGTCTGAAGTTTCAAAGTTTTCAAACTCTGACCCATCAACTACAAAGATGACACTGGTGAATTTGTACTGACATGATACTTCGCCACTACATTTTTTTTATTAGTTTGATATTATGTTTAATTCGTCAATGTTTTTTTCTTAATCATGAAAATAGGTTTAATTTTCCAATGAATTTTATTTTTTAGTTTGAAAAAAAAATTTAATCGCCAACAAAAGTATTTTTTTTGGTTTGAAACAGGTTTAATTCGCCAATCGAAATATTTTATTGGTTTGAAAATAAATTTTAATCGCCAATGGAAAAAAATTAGTGGTTTTAAAAAAATTGCATTTCATTAGGATTTTCCAGACTTCTAGCAATTAGAAAAGATTTGCCAATGGACATTTTTTTTTTTTCACGAAAAATGAAAAATTCGCCACTAAAATTAATATTTTTATTGAGAAGTATACAAGATTCGCCAGGATTTTACATCTTTGCCGAGGGGGAGGTTTCTTAAATTTTTCCCTACCCTCCATCTAATCTACCTCCACTACACCCAACACCTAATATACCCGTTATCCAATCCCCTCATCCACCTACCTATAAATCCTCTAAAAATCCTAATCATGACCAACAAATGCACACATTGTCTAAACATAAAGCTTCCAATCATTCCATCAAACCCAAGGGGCTTCAAAATAAAAATTTGGATGCCTTTACACATAAAGTCAAAAATCCCAAAGGTCCTAATGCCTTAGCATACAATTGCAAAAAGTCAAAGCCAAGTACATCCAAAAAGCAATATAAGCCCATACCTTCAAAAGAAAAATCTAAAAACAAAATGGTTTGGGTACCTAAGCAAAAAGAAATCAAGTCAAACGATACATCCACATCACAAAAATCCCAACCATCCTCTTCCATCCAAAAATCCCACCAACAAAGCAAAAATCATAAAAAATACTAAGTCTATGTGGGTATTTAAAACACTTTGTCAACCATCTCTTAAGCAAACATTGTCATTGCTTCCTACACCTTTCCATCAAAAGCTTCAATGTTTAACATGGCGTGTGCAACCGTTGGTCACAATTCCATTCCCACATACCTCCATCTCCCCATCCTTCAACTACTATCCTACATATCTTCCCAATCACCTTCCTATGGTCCATGCTTTTGCATAAACCTTTCATCCATGCTTTTTTATAAATCCTATACAATCCACATCATAATCCACTATTCCCCATCCATCCTTGCATAAGCCTTTCATAATCCACCATCTACCTAATCCATCTCACACTCATGCAATTCCTTACCAACATCTACGAGCACACTTGACATGGTCCATGCAATGACATCCATCTAGCAGGACTATCACCTTTCATGGAACTAGACACTTGAGTCCCTCTTATCCTTCTCCTATTCAAAAAAAAAAGTAAAAAAATAAATAAAAAATAAAAAAGTCAAAAATAAAAAATAAAAATAAGTAAAGAGAAATCCCTTTGTCCAATGGTGAAAACTTGGTAAATAGGAACCCTGGATAAGTACCATGTTGAAAACCTAGAAAACAAGCGTCATGTGTAGGTTGATCTTCTATGTCACTTACACTTAGGGGCACTTTGTCTCATCCGCACTATCTATCCTATCATGTCACTTCTTATCATATCATTTCCATCCTACCTACCATCTTTAGCCATCATACATACCTATCATATTGAGTCCACTTATCCACCTTTCTCCTTTTGATCTTGATGGAGACACAGGGGAAAAATGTTGAAACATGTTTTTTGGGTATTTCTTGACATACCTCATCTTTTCCAATGCAATCTTATCACCATCCTATTGTTCTAAGCATTGTCATAAAAATCCTAAGTATTGTACCTAGAATGGGGCATGTTATTCCTGTGCGATAGTCTTTGGAGATCACATCCTTGCTCTCCTATGATGCATACATCCATTCCATTCACTATGACCTATCCCTTTTATCCATCCATCTATCATGAGCTTTTTATCCCTTATCCTATCACCCACCCTTTCATCCATCAATCCCATCTATCTCCTTGCACCTAGACTTGGTTTTCCTTTGTCATTGGTATCTAGCACAAAGGCTACCCAAATTGTCATCTCAAAATATTTCCAAAAAGTCTTGAAAAAGTACAAAAAAATTAGAAAAAGGTCTTGAAAAAAGTCCAAAAAAATAAAAACATTTAAAAAAATCCAAAAAAATAAAAACATTTCCAAACATCCAAAAAAATTAAATATTCATAAAAAATCCAAAAAATCAAATATCCATCAAAAGCCTAAGCAATAAAGTCAAACCAAAAAATCATCATCAAATCAAATCAAATCAATTCTTCAAATTCCACATATCAATTCACCACTTCTTCAAATCAATTTCTTCATCAAATTATCCAATCACATCACTTCTTCTAATCAATCACATCACTTATTCTAATCAAACCCATTCTTCCAATCAATCCAATCATTATCATCATATCAAATAATTTCTTCATCAATTCGATCAATCAAAATCATTCCAAGTAAATCAATTCATCAATCATCATCCAAATCTTCAAATCAATTGTCTTCAATCATTCCAAGTAATAATCCAAATGCAATTCAATCCTTAATCCATACCAACCAAGCTAATCAATCTTGCCAAATTATCCAATCACATCCTTTGGTCTTGATCCTAATCTTGTTGTAGACCCAATCAATTAATCAATCACCCTTGTGTTGATCTAGGGATATACTGTTCCCCATAATGACAACACTATCATCATCAATCAATCAATTAATCATTGGTTTACAACTTGACAGGGGCAATACCTTGTTTGTTTTTGTATCTTTTGTGCATGCTTGCTTGCTTTCTGGTGTGTGTTATCATTTTTATCTTGCATTTGCATAAAATCCGAGTCACTCCCAGCTAATATTTATATCTTGTATCCAGACAAGGTTATATTACGCTGGGGCATGACACACATCATCACCTTGGTCTTTATACCTTGGTGCCTAACATTTAGTGCTACATCAAATATATGATTGCTCACTTTATTACAACATATCGTGTCATTCTTCTCTTTCATTCACTTCCTATCTTGTATCATTCATCTTATCCCTCTTTTATCGTTTCATTCATTTCGAGAGGATATCCATGTTTGTCCAACTCGCCTATCCTCTTGAGGGGGCATCATAATCATTATCATATCCTACATCATCATGCCATTTCTTCATATCTTTTGCATCATCATATTCTTCTATCATTCCTTTCCTTCATTCATCTTACTCCTCACTTCCTCAAGTGGCTGGGGCATCACCTTTTTCCCTCTATCCATACCTTAGCTTCTTTGAAATGATGTTACTCGACATAAATCTCATCATCTCGAACATCATCTCAAAGAGGGGAAAAATATAGACACCCAAAATTGTCCATATCATAACATTACCTAGTCAATACATGGCCTTATAAGACTTCTTGTACTATTATACCCTAGTTCATTACATTATCCCACTTATCCCATTTATTCAACATAATATTTGAATTAATCCCTCACTTATTGTCACATTGCAACATGTGTCACATGACTACAACTCTTCGCATGCACAAATAATTTAAATAATTTTATTATTTAAATTATGAGATTTCCACTCACATCCTATTTTTAGCCCCTTATTTGTGCATCATAGGCATCTTTTCCTCCAAAATAAATAAAAGAATCCCACTTATTCTCTCACATCCTAATTTTAGCCTCATGTCATAACCCACTTAATGTGTGTCATAAGCACTAAAGTCAACTTTTAATCCTATCCATACACATCATACAATGGACTTTTAATCTTAGCCATCGAATCATATCAGCTCTTGCCTATAAATTTAGCCTCACATAGGCCATTTGGATTGATCTTCTTCTACTATCCTCACTTTGCCAAAATTCTTCCAAAATTCTCATCTATCTATCTATCCTCTACTATCTATCATCTTCATCTTAATGTTATGCTGAAATAGTGAGCAACCAACATTCCTTCATCAACAATCAAACCTTCAAAATCTTGCATTCTCATGCGAAGTGGAGAAGAGCAATGGAGATAAATTGAGTTTAGCGTGGATTTGGGTTTGCATTCGCTTGTTATTTTGATTTTCACGCTTGCCCGTACTCTATTGTGCTAGTTAGGGTTTGATATCTTGTTGTTTTAGTTTTATATTTGATTTTCCCTAACTACACCTACATTTTTCTCCCTTTCAAAAATTTCAGCCACTTGGAAGGATCACATACTAACTGAATATTCAAAGAATCAACATGCTTGTGATAATTTAGATGGTAAAATTGATGATGAAATATATAAAGTGTTGGATGGAATCATCTATTACAAGGATAGAATCTACTTAGTGCCTAAAAGTAAGATTAAGCATAAGATTCTTATTGTTGTTCATAGCAATCAACTTGTTGGTCATCTTGGTTATTTGAAGACATATAGGTGCATTCGTGAAAGATTTTCATGGAAGGATATGAAGGATGATGTTCTTAAGCATGTGAGGGAGTGCATAGAATGTCAAAGGAACAAGGTTGAAGTTTCTTTTTCAGCAGGACTAAAAACAACCACTTCCTATTCCCAATCAAAAGTGGGAACAAATATCGGTGGATTTCATTATGGGGTTGCCCAAGGTGAATGGTAAGGACTGTATTTTTGTCATGGTGGATAGACTTACAGAATATGCTCATTTTCTGCCAATACCTTTTAAATTTAAAGTGCCACAAGTTGGTTTGGTTTTTGAACAAGTTTTCAGACTTCATGGAGTGCTAAAGAGGATTGTAATTGACAAAGATCACAATTCATCAGCGATTTTTGGAAAGAGTTGATGAAGTTGGCTAGAACAAAACTTGATCATAGCACTAGCTATCATCCTCATACGAATGGTCAAACTGAAATTGTTAACAAATGGCTTGAAGGCTACTTGACGACTATGTTTTGGAACAACAAAAAAATGGGAAAAATGGTTACATTAGGCAAAAATTTGTTACAACACTACTTACCACATGAGAATAGACATGACTCCTTTCAAAGCTTTGTATGGTTGTGAAGCTTCTACATTTGTGGATTTAGTTTTCTATGATTTTAGCTCTCCAAAAGCTCTTGACTAGGCTAAAGAGAATCAAGATATCCTCAAAGCACTCAAAGAGAATATTCAAATTGCACAAGAACAATAGAAGAAATATGTTAATTGTCATTGAGTTGAGAGGTCTTTTGAGGTGGGAGACATGGTATTTGTGCGTCTTCAACCTTATAGACAATCTTCATTGAAGGTAAGTGGAGTAGAAAAACTTAAACCAAGGTTTTATGGGCCTTTCAAGGTGACTAAGAGAATTGGTGAAGTAGCATATGAATTGGAGCTATCATCTACAAGCAAGATTCACAATGTATTCCATGTGTCATGCCTCAAAAAGGCACTTGGACATAATGTAATCCCTTCAACGAAATTTCCTCCCATGGATGAAGAAGGTAAATTTATACTTTTCGAGAAACAATTTTGCAAGGGAGAAAAGGTTGAGGAATAAAGTAATTTCTGAATATCTTATCAAGCGGAAAAACTTGTCCTTAGAGGATGCAACATGGGAAGGAGAGGAGATTCTTAAGAATCCTAGTCTTCAAATGCTCGAGGACAAATATTCTTTGGGTGGGGAGGATTGTAATGTCCCCAACTCAAATCAAGATGATTAGCAAAAAGTTCATTGTCCTTTCCTTGAATTTCCCAAGAGGAAGAGGACATAGAGCATCATTAGGTAAGATATGGAGTCTTTGACTTGTTTTAAATTCTACACTTAAGTTGGCTGCACATCTTTTTATGCAAA
Organism: Sequoia sempervirens; assembly: GCA_007258455.2. NCBI lineage: Eukaryota > Viridiplantae > Streptophyta > Pinopsida > Cupressales > Cupressaceae > Sequoia > Sequoia sempervirens. Next base: position 88,468 of record VDFB02358004.1, read on the forward strand.
TTAAGTTAAGTTATTTTAAGTCATGGGCACGCATTTTTAGGCAACTTAAGAGTTTCTTAGCCAAAAGACTTAAGTTGTCCCCTTTTTTATGGACTTTAAGTGATTTTAAAAAGCACGTGATAAAAAGGCAAATGGGCATGGGTTTTGAAGGAGCTTATTGGTTCAATTTTTAGGGTTTCAATGTGGAGCATTGGATTAAGAGGTAGTGAATCAAGGGCTGAGATTAATTCATCTCTTTGGGAGTTATTATATAACTCTCTAAGGGTCTTTTAGAGCTCATTATGTGATGAAGCTTTCTGTTTATTGTTGTTGCAACTTGGCTTGAGGATTGAAACCTTAAGTATCCCTAATTTTTGTGAGACATATGGGCTCTCCCTAGTTGGAAGAGTGTGTTTCGATGGAAGAACTCCAATTTTTGAAACCCTAGAACATTAATTTTCTAGGCTGCAAGTATTCATCGGGTTTGGAGGCCAAATTAGAGGAGAATCTCAATGTTGAAGACTCAAATATGGAAACTTCTACAACTACAAATCATCAATTTCTAAGTTTTTTGTGGATGGCTATTGAGGAGCATATAAAATATCCCTAGAGTTGACCATTTTGGGAGCCTAGGCCCATTTTGAGGTATTTTTGGTGTTAAAAATCTACATATTTATCTTGGTTTAAACTCTAAAATTTTAAGGGGAATCATTGTAATACTTTTTTGAAAATTTTAGGTTGTTAGTGGATTTTTTTGCAACTTTTTCATGTTCATAAATATTCAAAAATTCTTGAAAAATCAAAAAATAATCAAAAAAATGTTTTGAGCTTAGATCTGAGTTTATTGAAGGGTTTTTTATTTGAAAATAAAATTTTAATTTTTTTTTATTACACATTTTTGGAGATATTGTTATTTTTCTATTATCCCTATTTGGGGATATTACAGATAAAGAGATTTCAAGAGAGAAAGAGAGTTCCTTTAGAGAGACCAAGAGATATCATATAGAGTGAAAAAGATAGATTTAAAAGAGAGAAGAGGAGGAAAAAGGAGGTTGTTGAGCCGTTATGAATTGTCTCAAGTCCTTTCCACTAACTTGGGTAGGTGACAAGTGGCATGTAATGTCCCCTAATTGGGATTATACTAATTTTACCCTAAATTATCAATTTCCCAAGCAATAAAAGAGTTAAAAGGTACTTTGGCTTGATTTAATCCCCTACAAACAAGTTAGAGATCAATTACAATAATAACTTAACAAGTAGAACATCATGATCAAACATTAGTAACTCCACAGTAAATTTGCTAATCCAATTATTACCCCACCTTGGAGATGCTCAACCATGGGGGAGCATGGAAGAGAGTGATTTGAGGGAGTGTCTTAGCCTCCTTGGCCTCATGTGGTGCATGTCATTCATATGAGGTGGCCTCCTTGGCCTCATGTGGCGCATGGCATTCATGTGAGGTGGCCTATGTCATAGCCTCTCTAGGCCCAAGGACGAATATACCATCCTCATGTGGCACATGCCAATCATATGAGGTGGCCTCCTTGACCTCCTTGGCCTCATTGGCGCATGCCATTCATATGAGGTGGACTACCTAGTGAGGATCCTAATTCCTTCATCTTTAATCATTTTAAACAATACATTATAATCCTTTATTCCACAATATATCCAAATTCATAATTCTAAAATCATAAAATTATTTATACTGAATAATTTTATGTTGATCGATCTGCTTGCTTCTCTTTCCCCCAATTTGATCAGATTGTATGCACTATGTTGAGATTCGTATGCTTGCAATTTAATACTAAATCTGACATCTAGAAATGGTTAATGCAACCTTTACTCTATGATCGATGTTTTTGATTGTCACCTCTACTTTATGCGATTTATCTCGATGTTGTCCTAGATTTAGGTGTCTTATTCCTGCATCCAAGGAAGAGCTGATCAACTTCATATGAGCATGCCAAGTCTAGTTCTAATTATTGTATTTTCGAAATTGATCTTTTTCCATTCCATGCGATGCCCTGATGTGCACCCACCTGCAACTTTTTATATGTCTCTAAAGACAACGATGGTATTAAGTGTGGTTACCAAAGGTGATGTATCTTCTCAAAATGTTAGGTCGCATCCCTCCTTCCAACGACTGCTACCTCTCAGTAATGTAATTGTATTTGATTCATGCCTGCTGGAATCATGCGCTTAGTAACATAATATCATAGGATGTCATTATTTATAAGGCTTCCATAATAGCATTTAAACATGTTATTACATATAATATAATATCATTTACATTATTATTTATTTGATGTCATATTTGAGCATTAGTTATTATTATAATAATTGTACTATAATTATAATATTATTTGTGATAATTATAATTATAATAATATTCAAATTGCAATTATTTATATTTATATTTTTGATATTTAGTTATTTGTATTTCAATACTTCATATTTTAACACTAAAATATAATAGCATTAAATCACTAATATGTATTTTGTTATTTTTTCATTTATTTACATTTCAATGTGTTACAATTTTGGGCACATGACATGGTAAAATGCTCAAAAAATGACCTTTGAACGTAAAATGTCATAGGATGCTAGCACAACATGCAAATGTTTATGCGAGGTTCTAGTGTCCAGAAAAATCATGCTAAAAAAATGGTGGGAAACGAGGAAAAGATAAGGTTAACGCAATGCTAGTTTCCACAATCCACTTTTCTCCTCTTGCTCTCTTTCATCCTGATGCAATGCTAAAAATGGATCACAGTGTGATCCAAAACGTTGATGCAAAAAAATTGACACAATCAAAACCAGAAGCAATACAAATTTACGATATGGATTGTGGAAACTTGATATCTTTAATTAAGCAATACTAACATGCAAAGGTAGCTATTGAAAGGGGGTCTTGAGCATCCTGAGGAGAAAAGGTTGATGTAAAGGATAAGATGAGCCTACAAAAGTACTAAGGAAGTGGACACTGCAGTGAATACAAAAGTGTAGGTGAAATTGCAAGGGTATGCAATTTTCAACACTACACTTCATAATGGGAGAAATTTTGTTTGCAAATAGTGGATTGTGTTTTATCTTTAAGCATTCATCATTGACATAGGAGCTCTTTCTGTGTGGGGGATCCATATCCTCATTTTCTCTCTCCTAATAGGAGAACATGTATTGTACTTGTGTGACAAAAGCAATCCTTGGGGGTCACATTGAGTCCTCCTATCCTTCTTTCACTAGTGTAGTTATTTCATTTTCTCTCTTTTGGAGAGGAGTTTTTTCCCCTATGGTTTTCTTCTTTTTTTTAGATTGTAGGAATCGAATAGCCCCCCCTATAAACTACAATACACCTAGTAAAAAAATTTCACGTGACTACCGATGTCGGTGCGACATGCCCTCTAGTACCATGAGGATAGGGGGAGACTAGACCTTGTGACATGACACTTTAGCCAATCAAGCTAGGCTCTCCAACCCATGGTTTTCTTCTTTCCTTTGTTTATGAGATATTTTATGTGTACATGGGTACCTCATTAGACCTTATATTCGAGACCCATTCATGCATCCATCATTGCATTATTTATCGAGGTTTTAGCTTCTTCCTAAGTTGATCTTAAGGGAGGGTGTTGGAGTAATTAGGATGATTAGTTGCTAATTAATTAATTATTAGGTCCCTTATTACTTTAATTGAACTAAATTTATGAGTGATTTTATTATTAGATTGGGATATTTATAGGTCAAGTTATCTCATTACATAGGATTAGGAGACTTGTCACAATCTAATTTAATCCTCGTCTAAGGTTTGCTCTTTTGTTTTTATAAGCATTCTTTATTGTGCTTTGTAATCATTACATATAATTTGGGTATTCACATTCATTATTCAATACAAAAGGCATATTAGATGCTTGTGTAGATTAATCATTTCTCTCTTGGTTGCAAGTAAGTCGATTGCTTTATCTCTCATTTGTGATAGGTGTTTTGGTTGCAAGTGATTTTTGGAATTTGTGGGGTTCACTATCGACTCCAACAAACAAAGCTTTCCATCTACAATTTTTAAGCATATGATAGATGTTTTTTTTGCAATTCATTTTCTATTGGATCATTTTCCTCACCCTCTTGTTGTTCAAGTTATAGATAGGGCTCTTGTTGAAGAGGTTGCTAAAAATATTTTTGATTATGTAAACAAGGGAATTCTAGATTTAAATGTTGGTTAAAAAGCTCTCTCTTTTCAAATTTTAGGTTTATCAATTTTCAAAGTATTATCTTTTTTGAAACTAGATTTTGTTAATGCTATATATGCTTATGTTCTAGTTTGCATTAATGAGCTTTCATTTTAAAAATATTGGCTCCAAGGCATCTTCTTTTTAGATGGATACTTGTATATGGTAGGAATTTTGGTTGATCTTTCTTGTATCGATTATAATGACTCCTATTTGTAAATATTTATATAAATTAATATATTTTAGGCTTCTAGCCTTTCATCAAAAAATTAAAAAATTAATATCAATTAAGGTCGCCTAATTGAATATTAGTCCTGGGGGTTCATATCCCCATGCTTTGATTGATGCCACCTTGCTACATCGAGTATGCTTATAAAATGGTGGTAAATCAATTGGAATAAAGCAACAAAAAGGGGAGAAATGGAGGAAATTGAAGATCTAACTTTATGAGTGATTTTATTATTAGATTAGGATATTTATAGGTCAAGTTATCTCATTACATAGGATTAGGAGACTTGTCACAATCTAATTTAATCCTCATCTAGGGTTTGCTCTTTTGTTTTTATAAACATTCTTTATTGTACTTTGTAATCATTACATATAATTTGGGTATTCACATTCATTATTCAATACAAAAGACATATTAGATGCTTGTGTGGATCAATCATTTCTCTCTTGGTTGCATAGCAAATTGATTTCTTTGATCTCTCATTTGTGATAGGTGTTTTGGTTGCAAGTGATTTATGGGAGTTGTAGGGTTCACTATGAACTCCAACAAAAAAAAGCCTTCTATCTATAATTTTTAAGCATACGATAGATGTTTCTTTTGCAATTCTTTTGTTATTTGATCATTCTTCTCACCCTATTGTTGTTCAAGCTATAGATAGGGCTCTTGTTGAAGAGGTTGCTAAAAATGTTTTTGATTCTACAAAAAAAGGAATTCTAGATTTAAATGTTGGTTAAAAAAATCTCTCTTTTCAAAAATTTGGGTTTATCAATTTTCTTCAAAGTATTATCTTTTTTGAAACTATATTTTGTTAATGTTGTACATGCTTATGTTCTAGTTTACATTAATGAGCTTGCATTGTAAAAATATTGGCTCTAAGGCCTCTTCTCTTTAGATGGATATTGTATATGGTAGGCATTTTGGTTGATCTTTCTTGTATTGATTATAATGACTCCTATTTGTAAATATTTATATATATTGATATATTTTAGGCTTCTAGCATTTCATCAAAAAATTAATAAATTAATATCAATTAAGGTCGCCTAATTGAATATTAGTCTTGAGGGTTCATATCCCCATGCTTTGATTGATGCCACCTTGCTACATCGAGTATGCTTATAAAAGGGTGGTAAATCAATTGAAATAAAGCAACAAAAAGGGGAGACATAGAGGAAATTGAAGATCTGACTTTAAAAAGGCTATGAATCTTGGCATGCACTCATTTTCATGAAATCATATTGCATATGGATTTGTTTTAGTTTCTATCATTTGAAATATATACAATCTAATATTATGCAACATCTTAGTGTTCATTATTTTTTTAAGATTAAGCTTATGTTTTGTACTCCTATATTGGGTTTTCAATTTCTACAACTATGTTGCATGATTATATTATATTTCATTAGACCTTTTATCTATGATTGCATCATTTTTCATCTTCTCCTACTCATCTATATCTATACCATTTGGCATGGATTGCTAACATAATTTTTTAGTTTACTCCTATACACTTTGACCACTTTGTTATTTATAGTACATCAATTAAATCTTTTGATCCACATTATGCCTCATGAAATAGAAATTTATATGGATCAATTCCTTAAATTCTTCTCATTTGTTAACAATGGGCTTATTACTCTTTTCACAAAATTAGCAACATAGTTTTCCCACCATAAAGAGCATGACCCTCTATTTTAATGCATACAAAACTAATTCTTTGTGTTCCATTTACTTTATGCATACTAAAGTTTGCTTCAAGTTGTTTAATCCATACATCCAATAATTCCACATTTCTCTATCCATCAAAAGATTTAACCTATAATTTTATTTCTACTTTAAATGGAATTATATTATTTTATTTATCCTTATTTGGTTCTTTTAAGAAATCTTCTTTAATTTTATAGTCTTCACCAATTCCAATTTTTTTAGTATGTGCTTCAACTAAATCATGTATAAAAGATTGTTTTTTCACCTTATTTCATAACGAAGTGCTCTTGTTGTTGTCTCAACCATTGTTGACTTTTTGTGATTTCCTTTGTGTGGCATTCAAGTGTAGCCAATCTTGCATTTAACTCTTCCATGATTGACTTATGAGCTCTTATTGAAATTGTCATAAAAATCTTCCATAAACCCACAAAACTCAAGTTGCTTTGATACAAAAATTGATCCATAAACTCTTCAACAAGAATTCAAGAATCAATAAATGTATTAAAAAACTTACTAAATGTAAATCAAAATTAAGTTTCTTTAAAGAAATGTGAAATTTAATAGAAAATAAACTTACATAAACTCACATAAGAGGCCTCAATGTGAAGGAAGGATCAAATTTATGATAGCCGCAAGAGCCTTGTTACCTTAGGTATTAATCCTTAGAAAATAATTACAAGAAATGGGACTCAATTCTTTCGCTTTTACTTCTATATATCATAAAATGAAAATTTCTATTTTTTAATAAATTTATGTGAACTACAAAATTCTTCAACTTAAAAAATTAACATAAATATATAAATTTCATCATTACACTCATATCTTATCTATAAAACAAATATATAAAAAATATTTTATATTTGAGACATAAATTTTAGCTCAAATATATAGGCTAAATTTACCATGTATTAATTTTGTTTTAATTAAAATACTATAAAAATCCTGGGGAGGTCAGATATCAAAGAATAGAAGACTCTAAAAGTCGCGAGTTCCAATTCTGCTTCTACAGTTGAAAAAAAAGAAAGAAAGCAAGCTCGTCTTACAGGCAACTGTTGTGAAGTTTCGGCATCCTTATTGCTATACTAATGATTGGGGACAATACACATCGATCTTAAACTGCTACAGACAAAATCAACCACAAAGGTCACTTGACTTGACTCAAGGGTATTTAGCAACATACCTATATACATGAACGAAGGAAATCTGAAGCTGTGAAAGGCAAAAAAGAGGGCAGCCCTGAAATGACGTGCGCGTGCTCCAGCCTCCAAGGACACTGCGGTGTAACGCCGTCCAGCCGTCCGCGTAAAGCAGGCGGATCCCACAGCAACTACAATCGAATATTTTCCGCCTGCGGGCCCGCCTTAGTAGACGGCGTCGACATTTTCACACTGCAAAACCTAATGCCTTTTATTGTCACCTGACTCACCCTGGCCCGCGCCTTTTTCTTTTATTACCTTTTATTTCTGCGCTCTTGTTTTTATCCGTTTGGTGCAGTAGAAGAATCGATCTTCCGCACGTTTCTTTGCGCCAAAGATCGAGACGGCAACCAGGGGTTTGTAATATTATATTTCAACTTGCGCTATGGGCAGTGTGCAACCACTTTAGGGTATGAATGAATGAATGCTTTTAATTACGTCCACGAGACCAGCTGGCCTATGGGACCCCAAAACAGAACTGAAACCACAAATTGATACAAACCGAGCACCCGCCGACCTCACCGAGTACTTATGTTTCCCTTTAACTCTTTACTAATTTTGTTTCTTCTGCTGTGTATTTTGATCAAGTAACCTGCCGTTTCAACGATCTTTTCCTCTTCGAACAAAGCCTCTAACGATTTGACTTTAAACAGATCCAAGTAACTGCACCTAATGTCCTCGTACGCTTTACACTGCATGATGTAATGCCATTCCGTTTCCACCAAACCCGAAGAGCAGAAACAACAAATCCTATCAGCCCAAGCCTCCTTGGGTGTTGTCCATCTCCCTGTTTCACATCTCAAACGATGAGAGCTAGTTCTCAGCTGGGCTATCAACATTTTAGCCTTCCACTCTATATCTGCCCCCACGTAATACTTTTGCCCGTGATCACAAGTGTGGTTAAAGTGCAAAACATAATATTCCCTTTTTCTACTAAGTTGTTTTGACCACAAGATTTGTTTGGCTTTCTCCTTCACAAACCTTTTAATTTCTACATTGGTGTTTGGGCACTCTTGCATGCTTATCCCCCATTTTTCCAACCACTTGGTATTTTGCCTCATCCACGTGCTCTTCCTTCTAGTTAAGTTTTCTTCCACCACAATTTTGGGCCACCGGTGTTCCCCCATATTCTCAATTCTCTTCAAATAACCTAATAAACGGATTAATGCTGCCATTTCCATTGGGAAAGCCCCCGCTTCAGCTAGGACAATCTCATACGGGACTGTACTTTTTATTTTAAAACTGCTGGTGATTAGATGCTTTTGTAATCCTTCTATTTGCCTCCATTTTAGAGCTGAAGTGTTGCAGCCCCAAACTTCACAGCCGTATAATACTACTGGAGTGACAAGCAGCCCAAATAATTTCTTCTTTGTTTTCCAGTCCCATAGCTCAGCTGATCTGCATCTATTTTGAAGCAAGTATAGGGCTTTCCAGCCCCCTTGAATCCTTTTTGCCCTACAAGTCTCCCAACTGAGATTGCTGCAAAAATCGAGACCCAAATATTTGTATTCATTTACCACTTGCAAAGAGCTTCCCTCAAATATAAAGTTCAATTGTTTCTTAGCTCTTTTCAGCGTAAAAATCATGACCTTGGTTTTGCTGATGTTCACTTGCATCCCTACATCCCGACAAAACAACTCTAAGGCTTTTAGATGTTCTTGAAGACTATTCTCTGAATTTGCCATTAAGGTAAGATCATCTGCGTATAGCAGCAATTTAACCACATAAGTGGCTAAGAACACTCCATCGCCCCCCCTCTTGTCTAACCATTCTTCTAACTTGTCTATGTACAGCCCAAATAAAGTGGGAGATAAAGGGCAGCCTTGCTTGACCCCAATGTCACTCCCAAAACACTCTGAAAGACCTGCCTTTGTTCTGATTTTGGCGTGGACCTGATCATAAAGCAATATACGGTTTAATTCCCTGTCTGCTACAGCAATATTCTTCCGCAGGGTTTGGCTGAAACAGAGCAATAAATATACGGTAGATACCACGGTTTAATTCCCTGTCTGCTACAGCTATTCTTCCGCAGGGGTTTGGCTGAAACAGGAAACAATAAATAATTTTATTTTACTCCAAGGACACCGGGTCGCCGGTCGGATGTCGTCGAGAAAACCTAAAAAACGGAAAAAGAATGAAGACTGGAGTACGCAGAAAGTATCTTCATTCAAAATCCCTTTTCTTTTCCATTTCGAATGTTTACCTATTTTTCTTGATTTGTGTGGCAGGAATCCCAAAAAATGGAGCCTGAAGGAATTTTAGGGTTTTAACTTTAGGCGGACGGAATCAATGGAGTGTGAAATCAGAAACCCTCGTTTTAAGGGTTACTATTTCTGCGACTGCTGGCTAAAATTTCCTAAGGCAAATTTGACGTCTTCCTTAAAAACTGTAGAAAGATTTTGGCTGTAAGTTGGCCGCGCAGACCGATGGACGTGGAATTTGGTTTCATTTTAAGGGTTACTATTTCTGCGACTGCTGGCTAAAATTTCCGAAGGCAAATTTGACGTCTTCCTTAAAAACTGTAGAAAGATTTTGGCTGTATGTTGGCCGCGCAGACCGATGGACGTGGAATTTGGTTCAGGGACATACTGTCATATATATTTTTTTTTTATTCCTCGCAAATGCATTTATTCCATTCAATTAATTTAAAAAAATGGCAGTCGATCATTCATGGTAGAGTCTAGGTAGTTCCTTTCATGTTTTACTAAGTTTTATTGTAATATTATAATAAATAGTGGAGAGGATCTCCTACATAAGGGAATCTAATTGCACATTAAAAAGGCACCTTTTTTTTTTTAATTGAGAGGATAATATTTTTAATTATTTTAGCAATCCATTCAAATAGATAGGTTCAGTTATAAGTTATTTGAATAATTTTTTTTTGGTTTAGAGTCAAGAATTGAGGAAATCAATTATTTTTTTCATATAGTTAAGAAGTGAATTGAATATATGAACTGCATTCTATTAGCACATGTCTTAACCAACTTTGTTGCATGCATAGTGATGCTACTCAATGCATTAACTCACATTTATTAGAAAGTAATCAATTTTTTGACCTTTTTTAAACAACCATGCATGGTATGGATGCATACATGATAGACAACACATTTGGTCGAGAGCCTAGTCACTCTAAAGATTGAGGGGTATTCATTGTGTCAAGGTTGCTTGAGATATGATCCTAGCCTCATCCCTTGAGAGCATTACATGGAGTGTATTCAATAAGACTTGATCTTTAGTGTACTCTTTGTGAGCCATTTAACTTCACCAATACATCAAGGGCCACTTGTAAAGAGCCATTTCTTTAAAATATAGATAATTTTAATTACTATTAATTAGCTAATATAGATATACAATGGTAAAATTTGTATACCCATGTCATTTCCCATTTAGTTTTTTGCCAAATTTTGAGGAAATGTCTTTATAGTGTACAAAATAACAAATGGTGTGATATTCGTGTAAAGTTAATTTATTCCCCTAGTCTTTTACTGCTTTGAATACACACACATCTCCATATACTTAACACCTACCTTATCCTTATATGCACACACATATTTACTACATGTATCTATACACTTGCTTTTGTATTAGCCATTAGCCACCTAGATCTAGTTGTTTTCCCATTGTAGAACATTTTTGTGGTTGTAGACTTGTCCCCTCTTTCTAAAATTCAAATTCAAATGTTGGTCAATCAACCCCATTCACCTTCCACCTTAAGCCTTGACTAAACACATGTTTGATGCAATTTGATGTTATGTGCAAATATTTAAATACATTCAATGTGTTCATTTGCATTGAAAAGAGTAACAAATCTACATAAATCATCTTAGGACAATTGCTTGCTATCTTCTAATTTTATACACATTTCCTAGGGTTAACCTAGGAGAACTCATCTCCTAATACAATGGTGATCCTATATAGATAGTCATAAATACCACTAGCCCCACAAACATCAAGAAAGATAAAAAGAAAGGCTAGGCACATCTGATGAGCACACACTTATACTGAAAGGGGGGTGAATCAATATAAGACAATCTTTTACTTTTTCAAAACTTAACAACCATGGCAGTTTCAATCACACAATATCTAACAATTATGCAACACAAGAAGAACACACAATTTATGTGGAAACCCTATAGGAGAAAACCACAAAAAAATATTGATTATATAAAACTTCTCTTACAATCTTCGTAAGCACCAACCCACTAGAGACACCAATCCCCACTTACAAGATTTGTAGGCACTGACCTACTAGAGACACCAATCCCTACAACTGAGCATGAACTAATCAAGAGACACTAATCTCTTTTGATAGGAGGCACCAACCTCTCCAATATGGGGCACCAACCTCAATCACAACAATCTTTATCTTCCTAAAAAACGTCTCTAACAAAATTACTTAAATCTTCCTTGAAATTTGATATAGATCACCTTGAAAGGTTTTCTATAATTCTTAAATCACCTTCAGAATATGCTATAAATCCTTCACAAGTTTTCCCATAACGTCATCATAAATCTATGTATAGAGTCTTCACAAAGTCTTCATAAATCTACTCTATTCTCCTTAAATCTGCTAAGATATTCTCTCTAATATGCTTCATAATTCAGCTCCAAAATCTGCTCTTATCTTCTACATAAATATGCTCTTAAATATGCTCATAAATCTTCCTTGAATGTGCTCATAGATTTGCTTTACATTTTCTCATAAAGTTTGATAATAATGCCTTCATATCCACTCACAAGTCTACTTGTATAATAAAATATAGCATTAAACTTTTTCCTTTCACATCTCTACCTAATTTTATACCTCACAAAACATACCCCTTCACCCAAGGGAGGTAACCCATCAAAGAAAGGTCGGCCAAACGTGAAACATTAATATGTTATTTATTTATTAATCCCCAAGGTGGGGCACCACTTATCAAGGGTCGGTCACATCAAATTTAAATAAACACATTCTTTATTTATAATAAACAATGCCTTTATCTTGGTCGGCCAACATTCACAGTTAACTTTATTTTATTTAAAACTTCAATAAGGAGCTAATATAAGAGCAATTCCTCTTAGAGTCGACCCTATTCAATTATTTTGTTTTTTCATTGATCTCCCTCATAAAGAATAAGGACTCTGCTATACTAGTTGATCATATTGAATAAGGACTCTGCTATACTAGTTGATCATATTGAATAAGGACTCTGCTATACTAGTTATTTTGATTTTCATCTTCAACCTTTGACATCAATGATAACAAGACATGAATGATAAACTATCTTGGCATAACATGACATCAATGATAAACTATCTTGTCCACGCCCCTTTGACATCAATGACAACATTTCCAACAACATCAAGTGAATATAAAACTAGAATTTCATTACATGCAAGGATGAGTTTGGACTCAAAGGACTAGTTAATCTAGGTTGATGTGTGCTTATTTATATGCATTTGATTGTATTAGCCTAGATTAACTCTAATAAACCTTATTTTTTATTTTGCTCTTGACACTTTACACCCCGCAAAATAGGGTTGGGACATAATCGCCCTAAGCAACTTGGTCCCCCTATTTTGCCTCCAAAATTTAATATGTCAGAGTTGTCATTTTATTATTTGAATTTCAAATGTCAAATGTCAGCTATTGGGATTTAATTTTTAGGAAATTAGAATTATTATGTATAAATATACCTAGTCATGTCACCATTTGAAAACTAATTAGCAATCATCGACGATCAAACATTTTTGGAAGCAATTATTATCAAGTCAAGAGTAATCAAGAGCAGATTTATTACAAGATTTCAACATTGAAGCATCATGTCAAGTTTTATGTGAGTTTTTTCATGTTTATGTTGTCATTTTGTTTGTGAGGACTAACCATTGTAGGTCTTCCAAGTAATTCAAGCCAATTTGCAATAAAACCTTGAGGAGATTTGTATGATTTCAATCCTTCAAGGAATCCAATTTGAGTGGTGAGTTGCATCCATTGTTGATTCATCATTCGTTTGTCATTTAGCCTCCATCCCTCAAAAGGATAAGCTCTCTTTATCAAATTTTCCATTATGGAGGTGGAAACACCAACATGGGGTTTGATTGAGGCAAGCCCCTATATGGCACAACCCTTCCTCTCCCTTTGAATGAGTAGGTTTCAAATTTGAAGAAGCTTAGAGGAAGATTGAAGATCATTTATTCATTGTTGCATTCAAACCCTACAACTTGACAACATACAAAAAATCAGTTATCTCAGCATCTGATGAAGATCCGATTGTGAGACTTGGAAGAAAGAAGGCTCTAATCAGACTCTAAAGGACTGTGAAATTAGATTCCAATTTCAGTTACTAGGACATAGTCACCCTAGGTGACTTGGTCCCTTAAATTTAGCTAGACAAATTTATATGTCGGGTGCACAAAACTCTACTTAGTCTATTTTTAAACTTTGAATTTTTTTGTGACTTTCCAGATCTATTATTTTTACATAAAAATAGTTTATTTGCATCATTTATTAATCATATCATTGCATTTCATATAAAATCTATTTCCAAGTCCTTGAATTCAGATCCTAGGAATGGTTGGCTCACCTTTCAGGTTGCAAGTCAATCTCATATCCTAGTCAATCTTGAATTTAATGATAAGAGGCACCCACACCAACCATTGTGGAAAATAAAGCCCTTGTGAAATCACAAGGTAGGGTTTCACTTTTCCACCTTATCATTTTGGTGAACGTGACGCATTAAAATTATAGACCTTCTAAAATCTAAAGCATATCATCCTAGATCTATGGTTAGTATTGCATTGGTTTTTATTGTTCATTTAGGCATTCATTTTGCATCATAAAAACCAAAAAAATGTATATCATATTACATCATAGATTGAAATATGATTGATTTCACTCATTTTGGTGAACCTGACACATTTCTTCAACATTTTCAAGCAAGCATAGGTCCTGGAATAACATTGAATGATCTAGTGCATCACAAACAAGGGAAAAATGAAAAAGTGATAGAATTTATCGGGAAATATTAATTTCTTTATTTACAAATCAACTACACTCTTCCTGATGTTGATGTCCAAATAGTGTTCATTGGAAATTTGCAACGTAGCATTAGGTACAAGATATTATTGATGAAATATCCATCCTTTACACAATTATGTATGGCTCTCCGTGACTATTAGATTTTGGTTAGTCAATATGAAGGTACACCTTCATCAACTCCTAATAATCAGTCTAAATCCATGCTTCAAAATAATAGTCAACCATTCAAAAATCAAAACAAGAACTTTATCAAGATAAACAAACATCAAACAACTAATAACATTGAACTACAAGTTGTGGCCATAAGTTCAATTCCTTATCAATTTAGGTCAAGATCAGATAAATAATTCACCCAATCGCTCAAATCTTATCATCCGATCATGTTACAATTTTTAAGTAAGAACCTAATCCAATTACCTTTGATTAGACCTGTGGACATGACAAAACCTTTAGCACCAAATTTCAATCCAAAGGCATTTTGTGAATATCATTGTACACCTAGGCATGACACAAAATGATGTATGTGTCTTAAACATCAAGTGCAAGACATCATCGATTCTAATTACATCCATTTGGCCAATGTTAATGATACAAGAAACAAGTTTGTAGCTCTACCCAATCAAAATTTACAAATTTTCACAAATCTAATGTTGAATCACACATCCAACTTTTTCCAAGCTTATGATGATAATTATTATGTTGAAAATGTTCTAAATGATATGATTAATCTAATAGATTTCCAACTTCATAAGGGAAAAACAACTTTGTTACTTGACATTTCTTTTGCACATATTGATGCATCTGTACATGTGCCAAATGGTCCTCTCTATAACGTTGGGCGTATTAATGACAAACCTACACTAGGGATACTCATCGATCTTGTGTATCTAGAGAATGTGATCATTGAGGAATTTTCATTTGTACACGAGCTTTATCAAGATTCTTATGAACAACTGAAAGAATGGTTAAAAACTCATGATGGTTTTGCACACCCTACGAAAGGTTCAATCACTCTTCCTCTTAAACTTGGACCAAAACAACTAGATGTATCATTCTCCATCATCCCAACATAAAATCAATTTCGTGTGAAGCTAGGTTATCCATGGCTATGCTCCATGAATTTTTTTCCATCGGTAATCCACAAGTGCATAAAGTTCCATTTGAAAATAAAATATATGCAGTGCATCATAGTGGATTTAATCCTTTAGCTTCGTGTAGAAACTTTTCATTAAACTATTTTTGGCCTCAACCCAAGGAACTTGTTAAGCCTCATGAGGATTTCCTTTTCAACTCATATCAATAAGGAAAAGTGCATAATAGAGTTATCCCTTAGCAATATTTCTAAGAATGATAAGGCTATGGTTGTTGCTCCCACCCTACAAGTTGTGGATGAATCCATGTTTGAAGCATATTCCCTACCAAGCTCACAAGTCATTTATGGTGTAGTTCCTTCACCAATGTCATACAAAGGACCAAGAGTCAATTAGAAGATTACCTTTTTGCCACCAAAAGAGAAACAAATTTATAGACCTAAGGAGAAAGCAACTTCCCAACCCCCGACAGTCCCTTTAGTTCCTCCCCCAAGGTAAAAAAAAGAGACCAATGGTTGAGAAACCTGCTCTTACACCTTCAAAACTTGAAAAATGCATAGGAAGAAACAAAAATGCTAGAGTAGGCGTAGAAATCATGTTATTGCTCATTAGTTGGGTGAAAATGATAAAATATTACCTAATGATCAAACACCTATGCAGATAAATCAAGATAAATTGCAAAATTCTCCAAAATATGACATTGAACCATACATGTCCCAACAAAAACAAAAAATGAAACAAGAACATACTACCGACATTGTCATTAAACCACCCATTGCAATAAATTTGGATGATGAGAATGAAGATGTTAAGATTAATGAACAAGTTCATAAGGAACTATCTTTGTTGTTCTCAAAGTTTATGGATTTAGATGGGGGAAACCATGATGATCCTCCTAATGAGAGTGATTCACCATGTGTTGAACCTAGTGATGTTCCTAGTACGACACTTGTCGTAGTCCCTTTGGCTAGTTGTCTGCCTTCCATATATAATTAAAAATATTGGGATGTAGATGATTTTCTTTAGATTGACTTGCATGTGCAATACTCCTTTGTGTTTGCTTTATGTGTTATTTGTGTTTACTTGCACATGATGTGATCTCTTGTGTTGTGCTACTTAGTGTGTCTTTATATTTGTGATTTTTCTTTGGATGACCCTTGTTGCTCCATTGGCACAAGGATACAAAGGAAATGAATCTGTTGTGATATTCATCTATTTGTCTCTCTTTTCTTCTTTATGTCATAAATATTGTTTTTGTCTTGTGTTTTCCTTTTGGGGATGATGCAAGATGTTGAGACATTTAGGTCTCTTCCATGTTGACCCAAAATTTTGTTTTTCTCTCTATGGGTCATTCTTTCATTTTGTTCGCATTTCCATGATTATTTGGGGTAATTATGTCAATTATGAGCTCATTTATATTGTAGCAAATATGTATACTGACCCCAGTCCGTGGATCCCTTATGTGTTCATATTTTGTGTTGTTTGTTGCATAGCATTGGGAGAAACCCCTTATCAAGAGTTAGCTTCATTTGGAAACATATAATTGGCAGAGGGCTTTCTAAATAAGTTCTCATGACCTTATCGCATGACATTTATCATTTTTCTACCTTAAAAAATTGCTCATAGCATGGTTTTTTGTAATTAGTTTAAGGTTGGGGCATACATTCCATTATGTGCATCACTTTTTTCACACGTGCTGAAATTAGTGATGTGTTAGCATAACATCATGCTTCTCTTTACATTCACATGCGCTAGACTTAGTGATGCATTCACATCAATTTTTTTAACATTTATGTAGTGCCTTATCAAAGTTATTGGGACTATAACTCTTGGTATGGTTGACATTGGTACACACCTAGTGAAAATTGGTCCCCACTAGTCCTTATGTGTTTCTCATTTTGCTAGACTTTTTTTCAAAGGCTCACCTAGTGAATATCGTACCTCACTAGCTCATCGTGCCTTTGGTTCATAGTTCACCTAGAAAATATTGGATTTTGTTAGTTTGTGATTCATGAACGCCTTGGGTATGGATTCTAGCATAACACAACTTTATAGTTCGTGATTGTCATACCCTCCTTTTTCTGCATTTTATTTGTGTTTTTGTCATGTATATTTTGTGTTGTCTTGTTGCATCACATGCATGTGTGTTCCCTTGTCTTTATGTTGGTCTGGCATGGGATCTTAAATCTTGGGGCCTTGTGCACCCCCCTAGATTCATTATTATCATATATCTTCAATATTTAGATAATCAGACCCCTCTTGACATATTTTCTACTTTAGTGTGAGTTTGAGCATAAGTTGATACTATCACTAAAGTGGGGGCTAAATGTAGCATCATAAATTGTCGCCCTGACAATTTCACACCATATTTTTCTAGACCAATTTATTATTTATCAAAGAAAAGTATATTATTTATAGACAACATTATCTTAGTCAATCATACATTTTTTGACCAATTTATTATTTATAGACAACATTACATGGAAGGGAGCTATTTGAGATGGAAATTTTGTTCCCAAATACACTTTAGGCCTTTCAAAATTATCTATCTTTTCATTTTGAATTATCATTCAACTATCTTATGCTATTTATTTGTTTCTTGAATAATGCAAAGGATCATCAATAATAAGGGCTAAGTATTAATTCTTATGCTCCATTATTCTCATAACTTTCATTAGAGGAACATGGATTTTAATTTGACTTAGTACTTGAGCCATATCTAATGGAGCATATTCTTGTAAGAGAGCATCTATCAGTATAGTATTTTTTGATGTGGGAGAAAGGTGACTAACAATTATTTGCTCCATATATTCTTGCTCAACTACTTTTGGACTCTATGTGGCCTTAAACCTTTGATCACCTTATTACTCCTTTCGTAAATCAAGTGTGTAGATACTCAAAATTGTCCTTGCTTGCAAGCAATATTTTACACTAGTTCTCATCTTATCCTAATGATTAAATAATTCTCATTTATTTAATTATTGGAAATTTCATATTCCAGTATTAATTAAATAATTTCATATTATTTAATTATTTCAATTTAATATTATTCCTTCTTGATTAATTAAATAAATTGCATTTATTTAATTGCTTCCCTAATTATCTTTATTATTCTAAGTCTATTAAATAAATTATTATTATTTTTTTAATTATCCACTATCCTTTTCCTAAATTAAATAATTACTTTAATTATTTAATTATCCTTTAATTCCTCAACATTATCCATTCTCCATAAATAAATAAAGTTATTTATTTATTTGTCAAATTCCATTTGCACATTCCTTGGATAATTAATTAATTAGATTAATTATTAAACCTCAATCAATTCCACTTCACTTCGACTCACTTCGAGTTCTCATCAATCAATTTGTCCACTACCACTCAGTCTTAGTTAACTTTGCAATCAAATCCTCATGCAATCAATTAACTTCTCAATCAATTCTCTTAACATAATCATGCAATTAGTTAATTGAATCATGTAAATAGTTAACAATAAATTCCTCTCATCAATTCTCCACCATCGATCTCTTTAGTTCTTCCTCAAATCTAGACCGTCCATCAAACTTGGCATTTTCTATAAAAACAACCTTCATTCTCATATGAAGGCTAACCATGAATCTTTGATAGTTTGCTATCATATCTACTTGAGCTTATTGTAATTGTGCACACATAATTTCTAAGAGCAACAAAGGCTTATAAATTAAATGGAGAAGAATAATGGAGGTGATTCAATGTTGATGTGAGAAGGTATTGCTTTGATTTATTTCAATTTTTTGATTATCTTATGTCACTTTGTGCTTCATTGATAGATTAGAATGGGATTGCTTGAATTGTATAGTTTTAGATGGTTGTTGTTAATGATTCATGTTTCTTTTCCTAATTTCTAGTCATACAAAATGGTGAACTCGATGTGAACTACTAACCATTTTTGGCGAACCTTGTTTTTTGTAAGTTTCTAATGTTTTTTTTTTATCTTGAAGGTTGTAGGTAATTTTAAGATAATTTGAAATAAAACCTTTTACGATATTTTTGAGGAAAAAAAAATCATGATTGCATACAAAAGGGTCGAGGGATAATTTTTCATATATTATACCCCCTATTTTGGTGCAGGATAACATTTTATTCTTACAAAACATGATTTTTTACGTCTACAGGATCTTGTAACGCTTTTGCAGAGACAAAGTGACGCTTTCGTTTGCATCTTGGAACTTTTCTCTACATCTTGGTACTTTTGTCTACATCTTGACGCTTTTATTTGCATCTTGACACTATTTTTTGCATCTCAATGCTTTTATCTGCATATCGACACATTTGACTAAGACAAATCAACGCTTTTGTTATGGAGTGATGCATTTAACTGGTAAAAGGTAGAAAGGTAAATTTTTGGTTTTCATTTACTATTTGCTTTTTGTTTTTTATTAGATAGCTATCTATTTTCTATTTTTTTCTTACTAATATTTGTTTGTAGTTGTGTGGCTAATGTTTAGAAAGATCTTGATATAAACTACTAATCCCTTTTTGTTGCAGCTCAGTTGACAAAGACTTTATCTTAACTATTGACTAGCTTGTTGTAGGTTTGTTGGTCAAAGAACTAAATTTGAAACTTGTGTGTCTTTGATTTCTAACTTAGATAAATTTTTATTTGGGCTTAAAAATAACATCTATTTTCCATTTCTGGTAGGTGAATAGTTGCATATACTCTTTCCTCACACCTTGTGCAGCCTTGGAAATCAAAAAATCTATTGACTTGCAATCTATTGTACACCTGAGGTGTGGTTGTTCTATATATGCTCTCCCCTCATGACCTCTAAGAATGATCTTGGGGATCACAAACAACACCATAACTATTTATTTCAAGTATAGAGACTTGTATGTGGACCTCATCACCCTAAGTTTTGATCTCAAGCATGTTTTCTGGTGAGCTATATAAAGGGGGGAGAGAAAAATTTGTACCTCAAGGAAAGCTAGCATCGTTTGAGCCAAGCCTCATGACTGTTGGTCTATCGAGACACATATAGGTGAAGAGGAGAGGGGAGACCTCCTTGAATTAGGCACTATCAGATGAGCTTTTTGTTCCTGATAGACACTCACTAAACACCTTTGTTAATTAGAAACCTAGGAGCCATTTAGTGGTAGCTTATTTGTAGTGTAGTGTAAAAGTATCAATGCATGAAGCTACTCACCATGTACTCCATTAAGTAGAGATATAAATCTTTGGGTTGGCTATTTATAGTCTCTTAGGGAGAGAAATAAGGTGTGCCTATTGCCTTATTGAGCCTATGTCACTAGACATCTAGCTATCTGCTTTCACAAGAAAGGTATTTCTAGCAAATATTATAGATTATTAGCACTTTAGTGTGTTGATCCTACATCAAGTTTACAAACCTTTTCTAATTAATTAAGTTGTGCTTGTCTTCAAACTATCCTCAATTTTTTCTCTACTAGTGATGCCATTCGCCTTTGGGCCTTAAGCCTTGTTTACCAAGAGTCAACAGTCAAATAGCTATTTCTATCTTCTACATGTTTTATGAGTGTATGCTATCCAAAACTGAACAAATCCAACAAGAAAAAATCACCTAGAATGCCTAATTTTAGAAAAAAATCCAGAGATATGCATGGGAATACAGAATGGGAGATTACATTTTGTTGCCATATATGTTTTCTCTAACTCCATTTTTTGTGTTTGCAGGATGTTAGTACTAACCTTTCTTAAATCTTTAAATCTACACGTGCTTAAGTCAAGGTGGCGATGGCAGAAGCAAGCTAAATGGAAGTTAATAAATTGATTAGACACCAAAATCTGTTTTCAAATTACAATGCAAGATTTGAAGCGTTCAAATTACAATGCAAGAAATGAAAGGCTTTGGGTTTGTAAACTATCTTTAAATGTGATGATTTCAATGAAATTCTACAAAATAAAAAAGGCTTCTTCTATTTGTGTTGCTCATTGCTAATTAGGTTCTTTGTGGGTTTCTCTCCACCTTACTAGCGCAAGGTTTATCTATTTGGCTTCTTGTTTAGAAGATGGTGTAATGGGCGTCGTGCAGTGGTTTTAAACAATTAGGAATTTCATCCTTGGAACTATAGAATTCCTATGGCAATACGATTGTGGGAGCTTCCATTCTTTGGCTATATAGAAAAGGAGCATCTTCAACAAGTGTTTAAGGTAAACTGCCCATCAGTCCTAAATTGTGTTAAAACATTGATAGGTGAAGAGATTCTGCATACTGATTCACAAAGAATAATTTTTCTAGTGAACCTTCTTTCCATCTTCCTATCCAATTCGATGGGCTTGCTTCAAAATTACAAATTTCTCTAGTTTGTTGCTAACAAAACAGTGAGGGAAAAGTATTTACAAGATGGCGTTTTATTGCAGTGTTCAAGCCTATGATCTCACATAGGGTGAAGGGTTTATTGGCGGTCTATTTCCCAGACATTATCCCTATCATAATCAGAGATATGTCGACATGTATGAAGCTATCAAGCTCTCCTTACTCAAAGTCTCATCGTCTTATCTGTATCAAGCTCTGAGTAGGTTCCATTTTGATTTTGATAAGGAAGAGATTGATAATTTCAAAAGAAAGTATCATGCACTTTCATTTTTTCTATCTCATGGGTGTGTTCAAGGCCTGCAACAGTTTGTTTCTATGTCAAATCATTAGCCCACTAGGGTTAATGTGCAGATTCCAGACATAAACATCACAGTTCACTCTCAGGCTCAGGCTGCAAGTCAAGTCCAAAAGATAGTAGTTGAAGGCCAAGGAGAGAATTCAGTCAACCTGGGAAATAGGGGTGTTTAGTCAATTAATCTTTAAATATTTTTGTTGATTGTAATTATTGTTATATATGAAAATATGAAATTAGGGTGGTAGGGTCTAGTAAGTAATGATCTGTTCAGATCAATTTTGCATAAGAATTATAGTAGAAATCTGGGTGGTAGAGTTTGATATGTAATTTTTGTATAGAGAAAGCAAATACCATTTAGGCTACATATCACTTATCAAAGTTTAAACTCTATATGTATTAAACTGTATTATATTAATATATCTACTCGCTTATGGCCTTTTTCTAAAAAAAAAAACCCTTTCTATAACACAATCTTTTAAAATAAAAAATTAGAGTCACACATCTGCTAACTCCGACACCACATCTATATTTTGTAACACATTTGTAGAACTAGAGTGAGACATCTATTAACTCCCACACCATATCTATTTTCTATATTACATTTGTGTTTTTTTTGCACATCTATAACTTTCTGTAACACAACTGTTAAGAAAAACTATGAAAAAAACTAGAACACCATAACTATCTAGATATGCACCACATTCATTTCTATCACACAATTGTCTTAAGTCATGCATCTATTACTATTCTATGATATAATTATTGTTTGTAGTACTACATCTAAGACTTTTTGTACCACATTTGTAGATAAATCCGTAACTCATTGCTCTGCACAAAGAAATTAGGGTTTATTCCTAAGGATTTAGATTACAGACCCAGTTTACATAGTGACCTGATATAGAGACCAAAGATTTTTCCAATTAGTATTACACTTTTAGCATTTTCTTCTTTTCCTCTAAGCTTAAATTGCATCCTTAGACTAAAAGCTCATCATCCAACATCATAGACATTCACCTTTGCATTTTGAAACCAGGAAACATATCAAATTTTGATCAAACCATAGTTATCTTTTGAATGTCTTGACCTCATTCTCTCTTATTATCCCATCAATAGTAGGACCTATAACTCATAAGTCTAGTTGAGGTTCAACTTTTATCAAACATCATCCCAATGTTTGTCCTTTTTGAGGTCTAGATATTTCCCTCAATCACCTTGGTCTATCATAAATTTATCAAGTATCCTTTTCAAAGTCAAAAATTAAAAAAAAACATAGCATCAAACTCATCTTAACATCTTTTAAAATAAAAAATCCCAAAAACATAGCATAATTTCATACTTATCTGACATCCTTCAAAATCTCAAAAAAATCTAAAATCATAAAAAAAATCCCAAAAGGTCCTTTATAGTTGAGACAAGGTCACAAAGAAAGAGAAAAGAAATGGATCCCACAAGTGACCCTACTTTCAATCCTACTAGCATGATGCACTTTAGGTCATCATCAAATGAACAACCATAGTTACAAACTTGAACTACACCATCTTTTGATGATGAGTTTAACTTGAACAATGTGGAACAAAATCTAACCCAAGAGGAAATTGACGATGCTTCGCAAGATCCCCAAATATTATGGATAATGGAAGAAATCTCTATAGATCCCAATAGATACCTTTTATCAATTGAACATAATGGAGCTAAAATTCTTGTAGATTTTGACATTTACACCATACTCAGACAAATATCAAATGGGTATCTCAAGGATAAGGTCCAGTTAACATGACACCTTCATCACATAATCCCACATCACAACAATTAAATACAAGCATGCCATTTGGAAGGACCTCCCACAATACAAAAAATATAAAAATATCTTTCACCTTGACATTTGGCACACAATTTATGAACCCATTTCATCACTCATCACAATCTCAAACCGCAACTCAACCAATCAACACAATACCTGTGACTCATT
The DNA here is from genome assembly GCA_007258455.2 of Sequoia sempervirens. Classification (NCBI taxonomy): domain Eukaryota; kingdom Viridiplantae; phylum Streptophyta; class Pinopsida; order Cupressales; family Cupressaceae; genus Sequoia; species Sequoia sempervirens. Next base: position 112,504 of record VDFB02358004.1, read on the forward strand.
ACATCATAAATCAAAATCCACCCAACAAAAATAGAAGGAGAAACACTTCATTTCCAATGTCACAAGTAAACACAACCTAAACTTCACAAAACACAAACATACCTTTGACCCAGACTCAAAGATTTTTTGGATTAAATCAAAATTTAAACCAACAACCACCACAAAAACAACCTAATCCAAATCTAAATTCCACATCTTATTTTCACCAAACAACCCAACCAATTCCACAACAAAATTGGAAAAAACTCAATTAAAACATTCATGCTTCCACTTCAACTGCAAACCATCAAAATGTAAACCCATTCGCAATCCCTCCACAGATCCAAACAAACACATCTTCTACATCACCATCACCCATGGAGATATTAGCTCAACAACTACGAAGCATACAACAAAAAAATACAAATATGTAGGTTACGGGAACAAAAATGACATACTTAATCAAGGATTTGTGTCCTTATCCTTTTGATCAGAGTATATACATGCCACCTTTCCCTACAAAATTTAATGCACCAAAATTCAACAAGTACACGAGGAAAGGAGATCCTATAGAGCATGTGAGGGAGTTTCACACAACTTTTTTAGATGTGGCATACGATCACATGTACCTAATGCACTTGTTCTCATGAAGTCTTGGGGGAAAAACACTAGAATAGTTTGCTCATTTTCCTCTCGGTATAAGGACATGGAGTGAATTGGTTGATAAGTTTGTTGTCCATTTCTTCTACAACATTGAGAATGAAATAAACATCATAAAATTATGTAAAACTAAAAAAAAGTAGAGAGAATCTTTCACTTCATTCTTATAGAGATAGAGAATCCTTGCGAGTAAATGTCGTTGTCATATACTAGAGAAGTAACTGGTGAAAATCTTCGTAGAAAACCTCAATGAAGAAGTGATGTTTCATCTTGAAATTTATTGTTTAAATATATTTGAGGAGGTTAATGAGAAGGGTCTATCCATTGAGAAATCCCTCACTGGAAAATGGTTAATTAATTTTTTAAAGAGAATAACAATAACCTGAGCAATTCAATTGATAAAAACAAATTCTAGTCATGAAACAAGAATGTGACAAATGATGGAGTAGTTGACACAAAAGTAATAAAAAAAACTCACCTTGTTGTTAGTCTTAAAGGACCTTCCACACCAAACAACATTAATCCACCATAAAATCATGAGAAAACAACAAACACAATTAAAAATAATGGACAACGAGGTCCTCATAGTAATAATACTCCACAACAGAAATGCACACCCTGAGGGGAATCCATCGAATCAATTTTAAAGAAGTTGTTGCAATCAACATTATCTAGCTCCCTGAAATAAGAAACTATGATCTAGGACCTTTCAAACCATCTTGGTAGAATGATAATGACTTCTATGAGTATCATACGACAAAAGGGCATAAAGTCTCTTCATTCTTCAAACTCAAGAATGTTATTCAAGACCTCACAGAGAAGGGAGAAATAGCGATTGATAATCTATAGGGATCCTCAAATACTAACCATACCATCTTCAAAGACCCCCTACAAAATCATGAACTAGGAAAAGCCTCTAGTTTAGGGACCAATAGTAAAGACCAAGCCAACTACACTCGTGTTGCCTACGAATACAAGGTTAACAACATCTAATAGACTAATAATAATATTTCTACCATAACCATTACGAACAAGAATCTTGAGTGTGTAGTTACAACCTGTAAGTCCAAAGTGACACTGCAAGGGGCCACTTCTAAATCCCAACCAATGAATCAATATAGCCTATTGGATCATCTAGGGAAAACCATTGCTTAGATATCCATTCTTGAGTTGTTACATATATTGCATGAGCACAAGGTTATCCTAAATAAGGCTTTACAAGATTCTACAATTCCCATTGACCTAAATATTAACCAATTTCAAGCCATGGTAGGGTACCTAGCTACCATGCACCATGTCACATTCACAAAGAATGATATCTCCTCACAGAAGCCCCACCATCATGATCCCCTACATCTTGAGGTATATATCAATAAACACAAAATCATACGAGTTTTGATAGATGGTGGAGTAGGACTAAACATTTTCACTTTAAAATTGGTCACCACAATGGGTTTCTCTGAAGCATGTATTGATATATCAAAAAGGATCATATTAAGAGCATATGATGATGCAACACACTTTTCTAAGGACATTATCATCCTTCCCATTAGAGTTGGTCTAGCTATTCAAGGTACAGTGTTCCAAGTTCTAGACTTGGACCTTCCTTACAACCTTCTCCTACATCACCCATGGTTTCATGCCATGTAAGTCGTTCCTTCCACCTACCATCAGTGCTTGATTTTCTCTTATAACAAAACTAAAATCACCATATCACATGACCCTGATTCGTTCCAATATTGTAGTAATTTGAAAGGGAATCTCGCACATCAAGTACCTATTAATAATGAATCCTCATCATTTATCTCATCCAAATACGTTGATCCTACACCAATATCCACATCTCCATGTCCACCCATGTCATTTCCTAAAAACAAGGTCTAGGTCCAAGATGATAAATTCAATGAATACAATATTGAGAATTCATTATGCATTAGTAAGTTGTTAGCCACACCAAAATCTCAAGGTAAGTCACTCCCTAATAAAAAGGACCCTAAAGTCATCATTCAATATCAACCTCCCACTACTTTCACTAAGTGGGGTGAACTAAGCAAGGAAACTATAGATGAAGACCTCTCTACTTGGATTTATAAAGATGAATAGGATGAAAAACATGCTCAGTTACCAGTTGGATAGTATGGGAAAGGTTTTGATATCATGAAATAGAAAGGCTATGATGATCATAGTGGCCTAGGATCATAGCGACAAGGAATGACAAAGCCTATACAACTTTAAAAATTTCCAAAGAACAAACGAATTTGTTATCAAACATTCACATTGAATGCTCCTAGTACTAAGTTACTTTGGAGTAAAGGTGCTAATACTTCTAACGATGTCAATACTTCTAAGGAAAGTACAGAGATCGACCCTCTTATGAACCAAGATAATGATGGCCAATCCTAGATTGAAACATTTTGGGATCTTGGTGATTCCTCAATGTGTAACATATCTACCTCATCCCTGATCTTTTCCAAAACTGATGATAACTTACCCCAATCCATCCTCAACAAATAGATTGGGATCAAGAAGGATTATCAAGCTTGGACATATTAAAAAATGATGAAGCTATAGCTAAGTTTATGGGACTTCGAGAGAGTATACCTCGAGGTGATCATAAAGTTGTATTTACCATAGACCTTGACACTACTTCCTACTTTGGAGAGTCTACTCCACCTTCCAATTGCAAAATAAAAAAAGAAAAAAAGAATAGGTCTCTAGGTGAAAACGGAAAGGCACCTCTATACTAGGAAAAAGCAAAGATAAAGGACGTATCCAAGGGTGAAAACCCCTCCAAGGTGCCTAAGGATGGAAGGTTGGATATAATTCCTATCAGTCAATCTAGAAATATCCACTTATGCTTGAAAAATTAGAGGATACCAATATCAGTACAACTGAGAATCCCAAGATTATACACTTTGTAGCTTCTTTGATAGATACAAAAAGGCCAAGTTTCTTCAGCTTCTTCTCTAAATGAAAAATCATTTTTTTCTAGTCTTTTGCAAACATGCCTAGACTAGACCCCTAATTAGTCCTTCACCATTTGCCTCTTCTTTCTAATGTGAAACCTTTCAAGTGAAAACTAAGGAAGATACACTCACAGATTGCATTATCGGTTAGGGATAAACTAAAAAAGTTATTAGATGTTGGTTTTATTAGACCTATATACTACACAAAATGGATTTCAAATATCGTGTCAGTCACCAAACCAACAGGAGGAATTTGAATTTGTATAGACTTTAAGGACTTAAATAAAGCTTTTCCTAAAGATGATTTCCCCTTACCTAGCATTGATATCATAGTCGACCTAACAACTAGGTGTGAGATGTTGTCCCTCATGGATATATTCTCTGGCTACAATTAGATTAAAATTTCCCCTGAGGATCAACACAAAACAACTTTTACTTATTCTTGGGGTATCTATTGCTAGAATGTAATGCCCTTTGGTCTTAAGAATGCTGGAGAAAAATATCAAAGGGCTATGACTACAATCTTCCATGATATGATGCATACCCTTATGAAAGAAAATGATGATGAATTATTAGAAAAATATCTCACAAGAGACAATCATCTAGTTGTGCTTGACAAGATTTTAACAAGGTTTGAATAGAACAAAGTCATATTGAATCCAAAAAAGTGTGTCTTTGGAGTAACTTCTAGGAAGCTCCTTGGATATATCATTTCTCATAGAGGTATCGAGGTTGATCCTACAAAGGTGGAAGCCATCATCGATATGCCACCTCCATCTAATCTAACTCAATTGTGCAATCTACAAAGGAAACTATAGTCTTTTCACAAATTCATTGCTCAATTAGCAAAAAAACTACATCCTTTTTAGTACTTGCTTTGCAAGGATGTTCCATTCAAATGGACTGATCACTTTTAGCAAGCCTTTTAATGACTCAAGGATTATTTGTTGTCACCACCAGTCCTAATGCCATTTATTGATTTAAAACTACTAATTCTATCTATATTAGCTATGTCATCAACATTGGGATCTCTTAGTATAGAATGATGAAGGAAAAGAGAGAGCTATATACTACATCAGTTGTACACTTGTGAGGTATGAATTGAACTATACTCCTATGAGCACACATGTATTGCTGTCATTTTTGCCACACAAAATATCTTAAATTACATACATTGAATCTTCAAACCAATCTCATAACAAAGATAGATACTTTAAAGTATCTTCTCAATAAAGCAACTCTCATCTAGGTAGATTAGAAAAATGGGTGATGATTTTGAGTGAATTTGAAATTGAATATGTTGATTGAAAAGTAATAAAGGGACAAGTAATAGTTGATCAACTAGAAGAAACTCCTACTCCAGCATATCATCCTCTAGTATTAGACTTTCCTGATGAAGCAATCTTTTCATTGGTGACTTCTATAAAATGGAAAATGTACTTTGATGGATCCTATACCCACCATGGTTTTGGAGCTGGAGTTATTTTCACTACACCAAAAGGTGGCACTATCCCTAAGTCCTATAGAATAGCATTCCCGCTTACCAACAATATTTCATAATACAAAGCTTTGCTTACAAGACTTAGGACAACTATCAAATGGAAAATCAAGCACATTCAAGTCTATGACAATTCTCAATTGGTTATCTGATAGGTTAATGATGAGTATGAAATAAAAGATGAAAAACTTATACCATACAAAAATATGGTCAATAGTTTTAAACAATACTTTGATATCATCATATTTGAGCAAGTTCTAAGGATACAAAATAGAGCAATTGATGCCATAGATACCATAGGATCTCTCCTTTACATACCTAATAATGTGCATCAGTGCGAGTTCTTGGAGGAACAACTTTTGATCCCTACTTTTGATGTTCCTAAATTTGAGCTTGTGTGTGAAATTGGTGGTCCTGATTCACCCTAGTATAAGGACTTTATAATTACCTTCACGAACAAATACGACCTCCTAAATTTCCAAGAAATCAATGCAAAAAATTTACTTGATAAGCCTCCAAATATGTTATCATCATTGAGACCTTATACTGACGTAGCCTAGATAGTACTTTTCTTAGATGTTGCAATGTAGAGGAAACACAAACGACTTTACACAAAGTGCATGATGGTATATGTGGAGCTCATACTAGTGTTCCTACCTTAGCTAAAAAGCTCACGATAACTGGATACTATTGGCCCATTATGAAATAGGATGCATACCACTTTGTTAAGAAATGTTGTCAATGTTAGATTCATGGAGATCTTGTTCACACACCAACATAGGAGCCTCACTCGGTTATATCACCGTGGTCTTTCTCTCAATAGGGACTCAACCTTGCATCTTAAAGATTCACCCTACTTCCGCTAAAATCCATAAGCTCATTATTACCGTAACCAAATATTTTATGAAATGGATTGAAGCCATTCCCATGAGCTACATCACCAAAAAACAAATTGGAAAGTTTATCCTTAACTGCATCATATGTCGGTATGGTTTTCCCCTTTCCATTGTCACAAATAATGGTTGTCCTTTCAAGAATGAAGATGTTTGGGAACTATGGAGAAGTATCATATTCAACATCACTTCATCACTCCTTATTATCCCCAGGGTAATGGTCAAGTGGAGGTTTCTAATAAAACCATCATAAAAATCCTAAAGAATACTGTCAATGGCATTGGTCACGAATGACATATACAACTAAAACCAAACTTATGGGCTTACCATATGATCATTCATACTCCTACTTGTGCCACACCATATTACCTCATCCTTGGTTTTGAATCCATCCTTCCTATCGAGGTTGAGTTACCATCCTTGAGAGTCTCCATGCAACATTTTATTGATGACAAATACTATAAAATATCTAAACTACATGAACTAGAGATATTGTATGAGAGATGAAAAACTGTATTAGCTCATTTATAGGCCTACCAAAATCGTCTCTATCATAATTACAACAAAAGAGTTTGATTTTGACACTTTGATATTAGTGACTTTGTCCTGAAAGAGAGCCCAAAGAATCAATTGGATATAGAGAAACCAAGAAAGTTTGAAACTAACTAGTTGGATCCTTACATTATCATTACAACATATAAATTTGGTGCATATCAACTGGCTACTCCTAAAGGTGAATTGCTTCCTAATCCCATCAACAACATGCACCTCCACATGTACTATACATGACTTTCAAAGATCTCAAAATATTTAAAATTAAAAAAAAAATATGAAAAAGAAAAAAATAAAGAGAAATAATTTGTCCAATAGTGAAAACCACTTCGGTGGTGCCATGGATAATTACCATGGTGAAAACCTAGAAAATAGGTGTCATGCATGTAGTAGGTCATTTCTCTACCATCTATCACCATTCTATCTAATTTTTCATTATGTTCACAATAATTAGAGCATAGGATCCATCATAATAAAACTTTATCACACCTTTCATGGCCTAAGAATGGTTGATGTTTAGCATCATCCTCTTTCCATCTCCATCCCTTTTGTAATAATTGGTCCTATACCTAACTGGGGGCAATCCTCGACCTAGATTTTCAAATGGGATTTTTGACAGGATATCAGAGGATATTATCACAACCACTCACCATAATTCACCTTTCATAATAAACTATCCACAAGTCATAATAAATTTTACACCCATCACAATTGAATTTGCATAATAAATTGTCCCTTATTAAGTTTGACACTTTGATTAGACACAAATAGAACATCCAACAAAAAAATGAGCTTAACGAATCACGAAAGAAAAAATGAACTATTAAACTAGCCTTCAACCTAGCTAATCAATTGCCTACTTATCTATCAATGATATCTATGTTTATCAGCTATCATTTGTCTTATACAAGTTTTTTCTGTTGGAAATATGTGTTGTCATTGATTTCAACTCAAGATTGGTTTTATTTGATGCCAAGTTTGTGTGCTGAGATTTGTGCAATACTCTGTAGTTCGTTGATGATCAAAGATATTTGTTGATACAAGTCAACAATGCAGTATGAGGAAGAATGGTGATCAGTTTGATGTCTAAGTGTAATGTGGTGGTGGGTACACTTATTCCAATATGTTTCTAGTATTCCTATATTTATATCTTACTATTTTTGTGTACCACACTTAGAGATAAGTTGCAAAAGACTTGTTAAGGTATTCACAGTGTATACTCCAAGACCGAGTCATGATATTTTGGTCTGCATCCCTCCATAGAGCAATATTTTGTTTTATGGTTTAGAAGATAAGTTTTTCAAGATGTGAAGGTGTTATATCTAATAATTCAGGTCGTTGCACCTTGTATAGTGAAAGTTATAAGTGATAGGGTTTTGTTCTGTGCTCTAACACAGTAAAGTGTTGATGAAGGCTTAATGGAATGCTCTGCATTCCTATAAAGTGATAGATATGGTTATGCAGACTTGGGGATATGTTCAAAGAGGTATAAGAGCTCTTCCATGAAATTCTCAGGTGTTTTGGTGTACAAAAATGCAATATCCTATGTTTTGAAGTGTTACAACTTGTCTAGGATGCTCTATTTTCATTAGTTCAATATGTTTCTCTTCTTGTGCCAGCATATGATGATTAGTTTCTTTAGGAGAAGGTTTAAGAGATATTATGCATTGGCTACATTATTCACATTTTGGTTTGTATGTCATTTTTGGTCTCTCCCTGATGGTGTAAAGTTGAACACTTGGTATTTTTGGTAGTGTTGAACATAGTTTGGGCCGACATGCATGTTTCCTTCATCTGCAATTGATCCTGATTAATTAATTTTTCTTTGGAGAATGTGTTGTGATGTATTTTGAGCATGTTATGTCGTATGTTGATCTACAAATTATTTTCTCTTCATAATGTATATGTTTGGAGCCGATCAGTGTTGTATCATACGTTTCATCTAAAAGTCATCTTGGAGTGGACCTAATTGAGGTTTTGAGTTGCAGAAGGTATTTATAAAAGAAAAAAATCATTTGTGAAGGTAATCAAATATAGTGAATTAATTGAGATTGGGTAGTATATTGAAGATGAAGTGTGTGAATTCAATATGATGAAGTAATTATGCAAAAAGGGACTGCAACATCAACATATGTTGGATGCTTCTCTATAGTAGTTCATATTCATGTCTTTCATTATAATTTTTATGTATCCTACTCTAAGATAGTAAGTCTTAGCAGGTCCCTTTATCTTTCCCTAAGGTTGTGCACCTTAGTTTGAAAGTCTTTAGGTAGTGAGCCTTAAACAACATTGTAATTTTTTTAAGTAGTGAGCTTCATATATTTTGAGATAACTCTCACCATGATTTTTCCCTCATTAGGTTTTCCACATAAAGAATCTTATTGTCCTTGTGTGGTCAATTTTTTCATTTCTACTCTTCTTTCAGTTAATGATTTGGTGTTTAATTTGCAAATGGAAATGTTTTAGTATATGTTGATTTACCCCCTCTCTCAACACTTTGGTTTTTTCAATAGTTGCATCATCAAAACTAGACTGGGTGTCTTACATGAGATGTTTCATCCCTGAAATCAGAGATAATCCTTTGAATCCTATTAGGAATCACTCATTGTTGGCAAGAAGATATAAATGGTTGTTGACTCGTTTGGTCTAGTTAGTCTTGTCTTTTTATCTTATTTATCTTATGTCATGTTCCTATGCTACTCGAGGATATCCACTAGTGATTAGAAGAGTGAGGATGGATCATGGCTATTTCTATTTTATTTCTATTTTTGGTTTGTATTGACAATATGACTAGGGTAACTAAGTTCCTTGTGTGTGATTGGGGTTCCACTTTGGCATAATAAAACATCATATACAACTTAAAGGTCAGATAACACTTTCTTGCATCAGGATCAACATTCTTTGTGGCTACTTCCTCACATATTCCAAAAAGGTTCTATTGTCACTAGTATGAGTCATGGTACTCCTTGTCTACAATGTGTCTGTTTGTTCAATGAGATAATATTTCATAGCTTAGTCTATCTCATACCTTTATATATGTTATCCATTTGTAAAATAAATTAAAAACATCCTTAAGAAAAAGTAAATAAATGTTGCCATTGCAATGTATGCCTTGGTATGAATACATCCTCTTGCCATAGAATAAAACACTCAATGATGATAATCGTGAACTAATTAAAGCTCAAAAACTATCCTACCAATCATACATCAATCTTGATCCATTTCAATTCATCTCATTTCACATGATTGATCTATCTAATCATTCTTCACTTCTTATTAACTCATTCCTCTAACTAATATTTCTTCCATCAATACTTGCAGTAATTTATGATGGCATGCTATGACACACAAAAAAAATGAATCAATCACATAATCCTGCATCCATAATCATGTTAGATCATTATATACATCAATATATGCATGTTAGCTCATTAATATTGTATAAAAACACACAAAAAATATAGCATTGCATTACATTCTATAGAATCATCCTTAATATAACATCATATAAAACATTACATAACATTTCATAAGCATATAGTGTCATCTTGCATATATTGTCATAAGAATAAATCATAAATCATAAATCCATATACACATCATATAGGAACCATCACATAAACATATCTAGCCATCATATAGTCACTACCAAAAATAATGCATCTCTTATATATATATATATATATCAAAAATCGTATCATAGTAGAAAAATCAGAATCACTATCCAAAATGGAGCTCGCAGGCTCGATCAAAATATAAATTTAAGTGTGTATATACATAATCAATCAAGCTAGCCTGAGATTCCCCTATGCTTTTTCAATGATGGCCTAGGGGATGGAAAATCCTGTCTCTATCCTGATGCCCCTGGTTACTCTTGCTCTGTATTTGGCTATGGCGATGGATATGGTGACCTCCTAGTCCCCAAAACCCTGTTGCTGCTCATGGTCCACTAGGAGTGTGACCTACTCTGTGATCTACTTTGCATATAGCTCGGTGCCCTCTACATTGGTGGAACAACATCCTTGTACAACTCCCTATAATATCAGATCTCCTAACCTACCTAATATAATTGTCATGCAAAATATGCTATGGTACCACCCACAGTCTCTATGAAACTCAAGGACCACTGCTCAACCCTTTGTTCCATGATAACTATTGTATCCCTCTCAACGGTGAGCCATGCCACCTGCACCTATGAGGCTTGCAACTATGCCTATGAAGCCTATAACTAGGCCTATAAGACCCACAACTAGGCTTGTAAGACCTACACCTATGCCTATAAAGCTACTATCTATGCCAACACATTTAGTGCCCCGACCTCAGCCTCCTCAGCAAGCACATCCTGTATAATCTCCTTGATAAGGAAATCATGAAGCCCCTCATCCACTACCATATCCTCCACCTAGACATCCTCCTCCCCCTACACCTCCTCCTCCTACCTAGCCTCCTCTCCTCACACCTCCTCCTCCTTGGAAACTGATGGTAATTGTGCTACTAAAATCATAGGTGGAACTCTACCTCTACCTTAGCCTCATCCCCTCCATTCATCTCCATCTCCTCCATCATCTCCATCATCCCTTGCCTCTCCCCTCCCTCTCAACCACCCTCTCCATTCTTTTCACTGTCTCTTTGTGGAATAGGTGCCACAGGATTTGTAAATGGAGTAAGCTTGTGTTGTGCCCACCATGCATCATACTCCTGAGTGGTCCCTACATCCACTACCTGTGGACTAGCACCCCACTGTACTAGTTGAAGCTGATCAAACTCTTGAAATGACATCTAAGGGATAATCATAGGTCCCCAGTGTCCCATCTCTCATTCAGATTGAGCAAACATAACTAAACCTATAGGAATACCATGGAACTCCCCAAACTATCGCAAAACATGATCTGATAAGTGTTTGTTGATAATGTGTTATGATACAATAAATGCTCTACATCATCATCCCATGTAAAACACTACTTGTATGGCCTCCATGTGAAACCAACGAGCATGTCTATCTCATGCCTCCAGTAATCTACATCACCGATATGGCTCTGTGTGATGATACCACCATACATATATACATATGGAAGTATAGTGAGTAGATCTCTAGAAGCCACTAGTCAAGCAATTACAATATGCTCCCATGCCCACACATGCAACAACGTCATGCCAAAACCAATACAACATGCACCCCTGTAGGCTACATCATGAAGCTGAAAGTATAACATCGCAAGTATGCAAGGGCCCCATGCATCAACTATAGCCTCTCTCATCATACCCTCCAACATCCATCCCCATCTGATAGGGAATCCATGCCCTCAACAATCAAGAACCAGGACACCAGCCACGATATTACAAATAACTAATCAATCACTCATATCGATCCACCAAGGTATCCCATCCGATCTTGTACTCCTTGAGCCCTAGATCATCGATCTAAAAATGCCTTTACATCATTGGTAATCTAGAATTAGGATCATATGCAACCCTCTTGCCATGAATTGAGATGCAGAGGATACACCATACGTCCTCTAAGGTCATTGTAGCCTCACCTATCAGAAGATGAAATGAGTTGGTCTCTGAGTACCACCACTCCACCAGTGTTGTGATAAGTCCCCTATTATCCCTAATATCAGGCATGAAGGTGATATAGAATAATTTGAGTGCATGTGCATGGCTTGCTCTCCCCTATCCAAATGATGGTGCAACACCATAGATGTCAGCTGACTCTCGCACATATACAATGGACACAATCTCTCATATGTTCAACCAACACATTAGGTCAATCACAACCTTTGCTTAAACCTATTGGACCTATTAAATCCAAATTTTTCTTAAGAATACATTTTTTCCTTTTATAGTCAAATGTGTCACTTAAACAGTCAAATGCATAATTTCAAACAAATGTGGCTTGCAATACAATTGTGGTTCAAAAAAACACTTGCATCACTCTGCCTAACACTTGCATTGCCAGAAAACAAATGTGGCACCAAAAATGATTGTGATGCACAAAAAAATACAACACCACATGAAAATTGTGGATCACATTTAAAAATATAGTTATAAAACATACAAATGCATCATTTGCAATGATGAATGTGACACAAAATCTGCACCACACCCGTGGCTCTATTTTTGAGCCATAAAATCTACCCAAAAAATGGCAAAATTTCAAAGACGAGATAGGGTACATACCACATCACTTGAGCCTACTAGCTACTTGTAGCTCCATACTCATGCTCCTTGATGGCTTCTCTTTGAAATACTTGCCATAGCTTTACACCAAGGGACTAGCACTCACTCCACTCCTCTCTATACTTCAAAATAAAAATGCACAAATGAGGATTTTTTACCCACCAAGGGCCTATATGTACTGTATGCACTAACCATGTCAACATATTGCTAAAAATTGCTGACCAAATTGGCTTGCAACAATAATTTTTTTGCACTCACACATCTAAATGCATCAAACTAGCTTGTTAGAAAATTTGAATTATTTTTATTTTATTTTATTTTCCAAATTTCTTGAGGGGGAACCCCACTATCCCACTATTCCCGGGACATACTGGGGTAGGTCTTGTGTAGAATTTTCTTTGAAACAACACTCAAAATCACATTGTCTCAAAGAGGGGAAAAAAGTAGATACTCAAAATTGTCCTAGCTTGCAAGTGACGTTTTTACACGAATTCTCGTCTTATCCTAACGATTAAATAATTATCAATTATTTAATTATTGCAAATTCATATTCCACTATTAATTAAACAATTTCATATTATTTAATTATTTCACTTTAAAATTATTCATTCTTGATTAATTAAATAACTTAAATTTATTTAATTATGTCCCTAATTACCCTTATTCATCTAAGTCAATTAAACAATTTTTATTTATTTATTTAATTATCTATTATTCTTTTCCTAATTAAATAATTACTTTAATTATCTAATTATCCTTTAATTCCTCAACATTATTCATTCTCCATAAATAAATAAAGTTATTTATTTATTTGTCTAATTCCATTTGGACGCTCGTTTAATAATTAATTAATTTAATTAATTATTAAACCTCAATCAATTCCACTTCACTTCTACTCACTTTGAGTTCTCTCATCAATCGATTTAGTCCACTATCACTCAGTCTTAGTTAACTTCACAATCAAATCCTCATGCAATCAATTAACTTCTCAATCAATCCTCTTAACAAAATCATGCAATTAGTTAACTGAATCGTGCAAACAGTTAACTAATCAATCAATTCCTCTCATCATTTCTCCACCATCAATCTCTTCAGTTCTTCCTCAAATCTAGACCATCTATCAAACTTGGCATTTTCTATAAAATCAACCTTCATTCTCATTTGAAGGCTAACCACAAATCTTCAATATTTTTCTGTCATATCTACTTGAGCTTATTGTAATTGTGCACACATAATTTCTAAGAGCAACAAAGGCTTATAAAGAAAAATGGAGAAGAACAATGAAGGTGATTCAATGTTGACACGAGAAGGTATTGCTTTGATTTATTTCAATTTCTTAATTATCTTATGTCACTTTGTGCTTCATTGATAGATTATAATTGGATTGCTTGAATCTTATAGTTTTGCATGGTATTTGTTAATGATTCATGCTTCTTTTCTTGATTTATGGTTGTACAAAGTGATCTTCACTTGGTCATGATTATTGGTAATTTCGGCCAATGTTTTAGCATTGTCTTCTTTGGACATGGCATAACCCTTGAAAATAAGCTAAACCCTCTTCTCTTCTTATTTCTCTTTAATAAACTTTCCCATAATATTTCTTGGTCCAAAGTCTTTCTTTTGATCATTTATATTTTACAAATTGTAATTTCCCTTAACTTGGGCCATAACTGCCATAATTAGAGTTCTAATCTTGTTATCTATAGGCCTGACCACTTCTATGGATCTCACCAAATTATTCGAGGCCACTTATCTAGGTGTCTTAATTATATTGGAGTGTGATATCTCTTCATAATATGAATTCTCCCAAGCCTCTTAAAATATTTTTTCTCTCACATGTGGCCCATCCATTCAAGATATTTTAAAGGTGGATCAATATTTAGAATTTAAGCTTTAGAAAATGACTATCAAAAGGTTCAAAATTTCTTTTAAACATTGTTGGATTGTAAGGAAAAAAATTGAATGCTTAGTGACTCTCCCAAATATAATTATGACTTCCAAAGTCACCTTCAATGTTTTAATGTTGGCTTGAGTACTTGCAGATTAAATTTTGTGGTGCTTATGCCCCTTTCAACAATTACAACCCTTTTCTATCAAAGGGCCATCCCTAGTTGCATTTTTTAATGGATTTGTTATCTCCTGGAAATGCACCCTATGTAAAGTTATGAAAAACTGAGCTTTCTAGATAAACATGGGATCATTTCAAGGCTGTGGGTCACCTAGAGTTGAAATGAACCTCTAGATAAGGCCGACTCCTAACTGGTAATATCACTTAACTACTAATCTTCGTAAGGAAAAGGGAGGAGTGCATGAAAATGGAAATTAAATCCTATGGTGATACACCAAATTTGCTCAAAACAAGTACAGCTGCTTAACACATAGTTTTCAATCAACTAATAAAAGCTGATATGCACAACTCAATACTCATATGATACTGCATAAACATTTCATAAGAAAGCTATGATACATATAGTCCTAGAAGGATGATCAATTCTCCTCACAACTAGAAACTTTTTGCATCACCAACATAACCTATAACCTACAATATGCATATCTCCTCTGCTTAAAAGTGCTACTAATGAGACATTAACAAGGAATAAGAAAACTCACATGTAAATTTATCAATCATCCAACACACTCAATGAAACCGATAACTGAGAAGGCAGAAATTGCTTTCTTTATTGATCTCCAAAGGTGAAACTCTACCATACAATGTCTGTAAATGAGTTACAAAACTTAGTATTCTCCTCTAAGGACTCATAGAAGTCACAAAAGCAGAAAATATGCAAGTAAGAACTGTCCTACAAAATGAGACAAAAATGCCATATAAACGAGAACTAAAAAAGTGTCACCCCTTTGTTTTAGGGTTTACAAAATATCAATTTTTAGAAGGGTCGACCTGCAGATCTTTTGAAAATAAAGTTAATGCATTCAATGTACATACCTGTGTCCATGTCGGTGAAAGATTGTTCCAGGGATGACCCTTTAGATCTTTTGCAACCATCACATTAACTTTTGGCCCCCGTGTCCATCTTCAAACTTCCATCAGAGCTGCTTTGAATGTCCTTAAGCATATCATAAATGTCACTCTACCTTTGCCAATAGACATCCCAACTGTCCTTGAGACTAGCAGCTTCTTCCCCTTCGGCATTCCTCCTATTTCAGATCTTTCTTCAAGTTGATCCCCCTGAGATACAACATCAAATGTTCCCTATTGTCAAACCTCCATAGAGACAACACCACTGCCTTCAAACCGATTCATCATCCTTGATCCTAGAGTAGATCCATACTGCTCACATTCTGTTGATCTTTCTCACAAGGATAGTCACAACAGTCAAACTTCCCATGGTCTATCTTTAGCTCCTTCTAATTGGTTGAACTCATGCCACGTAGATTCCCAGACAGTCAAAGGTTGTTCAAACTGAATCGCATGTCGGTGAGACACTAGCCGTGTCTCCCCGATGCGATTAGATTTTGCAACAACATTCATCATGGCTTACAACCAGTGGAAAGAGTTCATATCAAGCTACAAAAGTCATATCGACATCCCTAAAACCATTGGCAAGACTATCGCTTTTGGCCAGACCTCACAACAAGCCCTCAGGAGTCATACCGATATTTCCATTTCATCGTCTAGACATCCGCATTTGGCAAGATTTCTTGCTGAATTCTGTAGTAGACCCATCACTATCGACAAGACAAACATTAGTTGGGAAGACCTCATACCAAAGGCATGAACCTTCAGCGAGACACCATCGAGTCAGAAAGACATCTCCCCAGGTTCAAAACACTACATCGACGCTAACTCCCTTCGGCAAGACACCATCGAGTCAGCAAGAACTTTCATTGAGGCCATTTCATTTCATCGAGACCTTGCTCCATTGGTAGGACCTCCCCTTGATGATAGATTCCTTTGGAGAGACCACCTTCATCAGTCGGCAAGACGTCTCCCCGAGCACAAACCATTCCCCCCGAGCTCAAACATTTTGGCAAGACTTCATTTATCGGCTAGACCTCACGTCGAACTCAAAAACTTTTGGTGAGACCTCTTAGAGTTAGTGAGACATTACCCCAAAGCTTCATCATTACACCGAAGCCATTCCACTTTGGCGAGACACTATGCCGAAGGCACAACCTTTCGCTGAGACTTCCCTAGGTTGGCAGGACCTCTCCCCGAAGGTAAACAACTCTCCTCGACGTCGGCCTTGTGAACAAATTTCGGTGTGACTCCCACCGGTCGGGAAGACGTTACAGTGAAAGCACCCTCTGTTGGTGAGACCACCGGTCATCAACAAGACATCATGCCAAACTCACAGTCTTTCGGCGAGACCTCACTCCGTCACCGAGACATCTCCCTTAGCTCAATATTATGCCAAGAGTTCCATTCTTTCAGTGAGACTCCATTTGATCGGCAGGAATTCATAGCAAGCAAGGGTTCTTTTGGTGAGCTATCCTTGTGCACAACGGTCGGCGAGACTTCAACATGTCGGGGAGACATATAAAAACCCATGGCGATTAAAATGTCTGGCCGACTAGTATATTTCCAATGAATAGAACCACACTGCTAGTCGTCAAGACAATAAGAGGGTCTCAACAACCTGCTTCATTAGGAATTTTATGCCAAATTCGATTGAGGCATGCTTTCTAACAGAATTCCTTGAGAAATACATCAGGTGATGATTTAATCCTACACAACAATGTCCCCATTTGGCCTTCATGAACACCTAAAACATAGATTGTCCTGCCTGTTTGAGCCCGTAGGTGAAAATCAGGTAACAGGATTATATAAGGTTTTTTCTTGCACTTCTCTTGAAGACCATCAATGCTAAGATGTTCCAAGAATGTTTTTCTCATGCCTTCAAATCAAATTTATTTTGGCAGGTGTTTGTATCCATTGGTTTTGCAAGTGGTTATGGTTTATAGGGGTTTGGTTTTATGTCTTAGAATAAAGCTTGATTGAGGATTATTTGTAATGGTTCTTCCATGTGTTCTCTAAAAATAATCATATTTTATATAGCTCTATTACTATAAGTAGGTTCCAAGCCTTAAGATTAATAAAATTGTCATATTTCACCTCTTCTTTGTTGGGAAAATGTGTCTCGACATTGCAATTACATAAGATTTACTATTGATAGGTAAGCGTGGGAGGGTCTAGTGGGGCAGGGGGGATCCCTTGTGAAGGGTCTAGGGGGTTTGGGGCTACACACCCGACGAAGACTCATATAAATTTGGACCATTCATTATTATGTCTCAGATCTAACAATAGATATTTTGTTGGCTTGAATTTCCCTAGAAGACGACCCTATTTTATGAGGGTGTCATATTATGGTTGTGTATTGGAATGTATTCTAAGAGTATGATAGTGGTCATGTTGCCTCTAGATCTCTAGTTGATGATACTCCCATGAGAAGCTTGCTTTATAAGTATATTGTAATCTTTATGATTTTTGAAGAAAATATTGGGTAGTATAGGGTTTTTCTCCCAAAAAGGTTTTCCCCACATAAATAACTATGTTGTGGTATGCATGATATTTATGTTTATTACTATTCAAGTTTGTGTAACTATTGTAAAGATTTATAAAGTTTTGCATTATCCTCCTCTCAATATTAGTGTAGGGAGTTATTCTGCTACCTTAGCTTCCTTACAAGTGGTATCAAAGCTTGATCACCTTTGGTTTCAGTTGTGGCTTGTTGGGTTTTTTCAAATAATCCATATTTGAGTGGGAGCTTATGTAGAAGATACTTTGTCATCTTGTCGCAGGATTTTTCAAATGGAAAGTTCATTAGGCAGAATATAGGTGGATAAATTTTTTGGAAATAATTTTGAAATGTGGAAGCTAGAGATGGAGGATTTGTTGATAGATCGATATTTGTAGGGTTCTATTGATGAGAATGTTTCAAGGCCTGTAGATCCCACTTTGGCTGCTCAATATGATGTTATGGATTACAAAGTGAAGGGTATAATTAGATTGTGCTTGAAATTTTTTTTTTAATCAATATCCATGAAGAGACCTCTGCACAAAAAGTATGGAAGAAACTTGGTGAGATGTATCAAGCCAAATCTTTAGTGAACAAGATTTTCTTGAGGAAGAAATTGTATTCCTTGAGAATGGAAGATGCTGGACAAATTACAGACCACCTAGAAGCATTCAATATGTTGGTGGCTCAATTGGAATTAGTTGGTATCAAAATGGATGAGGAGGAGAATTGCCAAATCTTGATTTTTTCTTTGCTTGATTCATGGGATTCCCTTATTATAGCTATTGGGAGTACTTCTATTAGGTTGAAGATTGAAGATGTGGTGGGTTCTTTTCTTTCTGAAGAGATGAGGAGGAAGGTATCCATTAGTGCCAAAAAGGCCCTAAATGTTCGTGGAAGACCTAAGGAAAAAGGAAAGAAGAATGAGAAGTGTGATAAATCAAAGTCTAAGGGGAGATCCAAATCTCCTCAAAAATCCATAGTTATTTGCTAGAATTGTGGTAAGCTTGGACTTATTCATAAGGAATGCAATGAAGAAAAAGAAGAAATTTTATTCTGATTCTAATTCTGAGAAGGAATATGATGATGCATTCATTAAAACTTTGGCAACTAGTGTAGTTAATGATGTATGGTTAATTGACTTAGGTGCATCTTTCCATATGACCTTTAATAAATATTGGTTTTCTAAATATAAAAATTTGATGAAGGAAAGGTGTACTTGGGTGATGATTCTTATTTAAATATTGTTGGTTGTGGTAAAGTTAGAATCAAGTTTCTTGATGGTAGAATAAAAACGATTAATGGCGTGTTGCATATCCCTAGATTAGCATGAAATTTGTTAGAAAACTAATAGATGCAGGTGTGTAGGTGGTATTTTTTATGTAGGATGCAAGATGGTTAGAGGTACTATGGTGATTGCTAGAGGTGTTAGATGTGGAACATTGTATTAGCTTGATGCATGCACTATTGAGTGCAATAGTACTTCCATGAAAATAAATTTTGTGGAAGAGGTGAGGGTTTCATCTTCAACAAATGGTCATGGCTTCTAGGTACTCAAGGGTATTCTTTCTTTTGAATCAAAGTTACCTATAGAGAAAAATATGTTATTGCACCAGAGACTTGACCACATTAGAGAAAGGTTTCCAAGGACCTTGAAAAATAAAAAACCTTGTCGAAGGGTTTTATAATTGTAATCTTCAATTTGATTTATATGAGCATTGCATTTATGGAAAACAAAACCATATTTGGTTTTACTCAACTTATCATAAATCTTGTGGTGTATTGGATCTTATTCATTCTGATGTGTTTGGTCCTATAGATGTTCCTTTAATTGGAAAATCCACATATTATATTTCATTTATTGATGATTATAGTAGGACATGGGTATATTTTCTAAAGAGTAAATCTAAAGTTTTCAGTGAATTTTAAAAAAATAAAGCAATGGTTGAGTTGCAGTTTGGAAAGAAAATAAAATGTCCGAGGACTGATAATGGCAATGAATTTTGATCTAATGATTTTGATAAATTTTATAAAGATTGTGGTATTCATAAAAAAAACAACTTTGTATTCTCCACCACAAAATGGAGTTACATAAATAATGAACATGACACTAATGGAGAAGGCGAGGAGTATGTTGAGTGGTGCTAATCTAGAACAAAGGTTTTGGGCTGAAGTTGTTACCACTGCTTGTTACCTAATTAACTCTTGTTGATAAGATGCCTATAGAGGCATGGCCAGGTCACAAGCCTTCATTAAGACATCTTAGAGTTTTTGATTATGAGGCATATGTACATGTGCCAAAGGAGAAGTGAACAAAGTCAGAGAATAAGGCTATAAAATGTATCTTCATCAGATACACTTATGGTGTGAAAGGATACAATATTTGGGATCCTATTGAATAGAAGGTAATATATAGTAGAAGTGTTATTTTTAGAGAAACTAAGCCTTCTTTTGTTACATTGCAGCTAGAACAAAGTAAATAGGAAGATGTGATTCCATTTCCTTCTACACCTAAGAAAGTTGAATTGAGGGCCATGGATAGACAAGAAGTTGAGGAGAGCTCATCTACCTCAGAATCTTTTGAAGAGGAGTAAGGACCTCCAACTCAACTTGTTCGTAGGTGTACAAGGCATAGAAAACCTACTAAAAGGTATTCACTTGATTATTGGAGATGTATTTTTTATTTGAATACTAACATAGATGAACCCAGATCGGTAGAAGAGGAATTAGGTCTGAATGATGTAGAATCCTGGAAGATTGCTATGGATGAATAAATAGCATCTTTAACAAAGAATGATACATGGGATCTTGTACCATTGCTTGAAGGACAAAAAACTTGTTGGTTGCAAATGGGTTTTCAAGAAAAATATTGGTTCAAATGGAGGTATTGAGAAGTACAAACAAAGGTTGGTT